>SDWI01001207.1:4663-20152 GCA_009193005.1 Lamellibrachia luymesi
CTTTTTGACACCAACGTGTAATAAACCGGTTAGCGCGTGTCGGCTTGCTTTAGATCTTAAGCTATTAGTTCCGATACCGATCGGGGTCGCAAGTACGAAATATACAAGTAATTTTTAAATATCCTGGAACTGCGCCTACCACGATTATTGCCTATTGTAGCCTACTGTTTGATTCGTCACCAATTTTTCGTTTCGTGAAGTTGGTCACGCGACTGTCCAATCGAACCAACTGTTACAACTCATCCACTATAGGATGACCCACCACGTCGACTGGAGATGTGTCGAGGATCAGTCGGTCACCCGGGGACGATACATGACTCTCGACATCCCGGGCACGTTCACCCAGGCTATGTACGTGTGGATCGACGGCAGTGGAGAGGGGCTCAGGGCAAAGACGAAAACCCTCGATTTTGAACCGAAATGCGCAGAAGGTGAGATATAGTGTGGCATCTGTGTTGAAAGGTCATCATAATAAAATTGTTCACGATATTATGAGACATAAATCAATGATTAGACATATAATGTTGTTTTATTTAGTTTTATTTATGTATTAAAATGTCATAGCAAATAAATAAATTGCTACACTTCTGATACAATTTATTATCCATGATAATTTTATTCTGGAGTGTCTGAATTCTCATTGTTTTGCGAAATGCGAACGTTTACACACTGTTTTTTTATTATTTTGTATTAGAAAGGTAAGAATAACTATCCGATAGAGAGCGGTAGTGTATACAACTATCCGACAGAGGGCAGCACTGAGATAAACTGCACCAGTTACTCACTGTAGATTGCCCTGTGTGGAACTTTGACGGCTCCAGCACAGGTCAAGCGGAAGGCTGCAACTCTGACATCTTCTTGCATCCCGTCAGCATCTTCCGTGATCCATTCCGAGGAGGAAGGAATAAACTTGTGCTCTGTGAGACTTACACGCCTGATAAGGAGGCCACTGGTGAGGAACAATAATTATTGTGCACTAAACGATCTCTTCATCCTGGGCCAGTGGCTAAAGGGAGCGGATAATAAGCGTTTTGATGAGCATATTGTGTGTCGTTTAGTTTTTTGTAGATATAAAATTTATATTTGAAGTCTATATAGATGTAATGTAGCGACTAGAGTGTCACGTCGTAACACACGTCTGTCGTTTAGTTCTTTGTAGATACAACATTTGAAGTCTATATAGATGTAATGTAGTGACTAGAGTGTCACGTCGTAACACACGTCCGCATAATTAAAACTTTGAATAATGCAACAATAGTATAATTATTATTGCTTGTGTATATATGGCAATAACAATTTTGGCAATGTAAAGTAGTACACACATGCTTGATGGTCAAGTAATGTGCCAACTGTTTTACAATAACGTGCGCTGGTGTACATACTTACTTAACTATCCTTTCTGTAACATAGTTGGAGAATAAGGCTATTGTACGCTGGCAAACTGTTAACTGATATAACTAAACTGTCGCAATTATGCTAACGTGTTATGCTTGTGCGTAGTGAATAACGTAGACTGTCTGCCACGTCAGAGAGTAACCGACGACACTCGTGCAAAACCGTGATGGAAAAAGCGAAAGACGCGAAGCCGTGGTTCGGGATCGAACAGGAGTACACGCTGCTTGATCTCGATAAACACCCCTACGGGTGGCCCAAGAACGGCTTCCCAGGACCACAGGGTTAGGTTACTTGACTCTGTGGAGGTATTTGAATGGAGAAAGTCGAGTAATATATTCACGTAGAACCGCGTTCGCATTTAATATGCTATATTATGTTATGTGCATATTATGTGGGTCCAACCATGCGTTACTTTAGTGTACACTTCCTCGATGCTATATGAATCGCGCGACTCTCGCTTAAGAACTCTTTTGGTTGTTCCGTTGTTAAATGTGATTAGGATGATTATATATTGTATCCTCGCAATGTAATCAATTAGTTGCTAATGACATCAACATGTTCTCTAAGGTTGACGTGTTCTCTTATATTGGAAGTGTCTGTGTTTCATCGTACAACTACATTCTCCGTTTTAGGGCCATACTACTGCGCCGTCGGTGCAGATAAGATTTTGGGTCGTGGTGTGGTAGAGGCCCACTACAGAGCATGTCTGTTCGCCGGCGTGAAGATCTCTGGCACGAATGCCGAAGTGATGCCAGCGCAGGTCTGTATTCGGCGAACCGTTGATGTCCATTTGTCCTAGCACCCCTTGATTTCTACCAACGGAGGCACTGGTGTGTTCGGTCGTTGAAACGATTTGCTCCAGTCCACGAACGTAAGGGATCAAGCTAATATTCCATTTGTGCAACATTCATCAAGACAATAATGAACTCCGGACAACGCACATCTGCTCTTGAAACCACAAATAAGATTTGATCTATGTTCAATAAGAAAACCGCTGCGCCCACCTATATCGCGCGCCACCACAAGGCACGCGCCGTCAGCACAAGGCACGCGCCGTCAGCACAAGGCACGCGCCGTCAGCACAAGGCACGCGCCGTCAGCACAAGGCACGCGCCGTCAGCACAAGGCACGCGCCGCCAGCACAAGGCACGCGCCGCCAGCACAAGACACGCGCCGTCATTACGCGACATCGTCGCCAGTGCGCGACATCGTCGCCAGTGCGCGACAGCGTCGCCAGTACGCGACAGCGTCGCCAGTACGCGACATCGCCGCCAGTACGCGGCACGCGCCTTCAGTGCAAAGCACGCGCCGCCAGTATAATTTCTATTCCAGTGCAGTAAGCGTAATAAAATTACTTTTCCTTTCAGTGGGAGTTTCAGGTGGGTCCGTGCGAGGGAATAGAGATGGGGGACCAACTGTGGATAGCTCGCTTCATCCTACATCGGATCACTGAAGATTTTAACCTCGTTGTTTCATTCGATCCTAAGCCGATCTCCGGTGACTGGAACGGCGCGGGCGCTCACTGCAACTTCAGCACATCCACAATGCGCGGAAAAGGCGGCATCGAGTATGTCCATTATTTCAAATCCTTACCTTGCCTGTTCGGCCCATAAGGCTGCAGTGTTCCTTCTCCAGTTCGCTACATTTCGTTCTATCTTTGGTTGGTTTTAGTCCGCGTCTTCCGCCCCAGTTCTTTCGTTTTCTACCGTTTTTTGTCAGGCTGCTTTTTCTAACAAAAAAGTTAACTGTTTATGTAGACAGAGCGCTACTTAAAATGATTCGAAATGTCAATTGAACTGACATCATTACTGGTAGGGCAAATCCAACCATTGAATTATAAAAGAAAAAGAAAATGCGTGTTTTGTCTTCTATCGAACTGTATCTCGTATTTCTTTAGTTTAGAATAGTTTAGCTACCTTATCATCTAAGGAAAAACAGACGGCAAGTGAACAAATAAAAGCTGATCGAGATTTGTTTGTCAGTGATGTGTAACCCGACCTTGTGGTGTATCTATAGCGTTTTACATACACGGTTAAAGGTACATCATCAATTCGATTTTTTGCCCGTCACATTTAAAGTTCATTTTGCGAAAATTCAAACCTACCTAGTATACACTATGACATGCTAGCTCCTTTATGCAAATTTTTGATGTAGTTTTTGTGAAATCATCAAACAAAGTATTACCTTATTTAATGTTTAATGAAGAATTTATTGAAGTGAAAATGGAAACTTTAAATACTCACGAATTTCGCCCTTGGCGAAACTTCATAACTTTGCCATGTGTTCAGCGAGAGAATGGAAGTCACTCACATGACCAGCCTTGACCCCATAAAGTGTTTACCGTTTTGGATAGCCATTATTTTGAGCTTTACCAGCTAAAATGACTAAAGTAAATTTTTTCGATGGTTTGATAAAATATGCACTTTTCAATTAAACCGACTGCGGTTATTACTTAAGCTATTCACACATTATATATTAGGGCATCAACGAACAGAATTCGTGATAGGCTAAATAAGTTGAGTGTGTAGTTTTAACATGAATGGGCTATGGAAAGTCAATCCACGTACATTTCGCATCTTGTCGCTTGTAATGATTATATATACGGTAGCCTAATGTTTTCCTCAATCTGGTCGATCTATTTAGCCGCGTGTAATAATGAACATCCTACAAATATCAATTCACATGCGTTCGCTCTCATTCCAGCGTCATCAATGCAGCCATCGAAAAGCTGTCCAAACAACACCAACGCCACATAGATGTGTACGACCCGCACGAAGGAAAGGACAATGAGCGCCGCCTGACGGGATTGCACGAGACGTCGACAATCCTCGAGTTCTCGGCAGGTGTCGCCAACCGCAACGCCAGTGTTCGCATCCCGCGTACTGTGGCTGACGACGGCTTCGGGTACCTGGAGGATTGACGACCATCGTCCAACTGCGACCCGTATAGCGTCACTGAGGTACTTGTGAAGACCATCGTCCTCGACGAGTAGGACGTCAAGACCATCGTCCTCGACGAGTAGGAGGTTATTGCCATCGTCATCGACGAGTAGGACGTCAATGCCATCGACCTTGCTGGTCGGAAAGGACGTCAAATTCTGTGTTGCTGACTACGACATATTGTTAAGCCGTTCCAATATATAAACAATCCACGCGGATGTGACAATTTTCGGTAGTTTTAGGATAGATCGTTGTATTGGAACATCGTGTTATGAAAATACCTGGACTCGTATTGAAACGTATTTATGCCACCTTCTTCCAATGTTGGTATTTCTGATTGAATGACACTGATATGACACCTACGTATTTGCATGAAACATTTGTTGATTGTGGTATTTCTTTGCATTCGTTATGTTTGTGTGAATGTTTAATTGCGTTATCGAATTGTTCATTAAAAGTGTAAAGTACTGTTTGTTTAACACATAATTATTTTGGGTATTAATCGTCGTTAATTACTACAATACGCCAGTTTTTTGGCATTAATTTACTCGGTCACCCTATCGTCATTTCCATGTTGACGCCACGTAAATCATGAATTGTTTGCATTGTAGACATATTTTCGATATTCACACTCATCGGTGATAACACGTAATTCAAGCACGAACACATTTTCAGATGCTATTTTGAGATTAGTTCGCATCAATGATTAGTCCGCTTTTCACATCGGCCTTCACGATTAACGAAAGTTGACACTTTGGATTAGACAATCCAACATACATACAGGACATAGGAACTTGAATGTAAACTATAAAATGGGAGATACTGTTCTGGGTACTACTGTAAAAGAAAAGGACTTAGGAGTTACAATAAGCGCTGATATGAAAGTTTCAGAGCAGTGTGGTATTGCAGCTTCAAAGGGTAATCAAATTCTTGGATTGATTAGAAGAAACATAACATACAAGGGAAAAAAGTTAATTATACCTCTTTATAAAGCAATAGTTAGACCTCATTTAGAATACTGTATACAAGCATGGAGACCATATCGTAAGAAGGATATAGATACGCTTGAACGCATACAAAGGAGAGCAACTAAAATGATTCCAGAACTGAGAGACCTTAGTTATGAAGAACGCCTGAAAGAATGTGGTTTAACAACTCTAGAGACAAGGAGGTTAAGAGGAGATCAGATTGAAGTTTTTAAGATATTGAATGGGTATGAAAATATTGATAGAAATATGTTTTTCTCACTCAAGAAGGATAGCAGAACTAGAGGACATGAGGTAAAATTAGTAAAGGATCAATGTAGATTGGACATCAGGAAGCACTCGTTCTCACAGAGGACAATAAATGAATGGAACAAATTGTCTACAGATTGTGTAACTGCTAGCAGCGTGAATATGTTTAAAAACAAGGTTGACACATATCTCAGGAGGGCGGGTTATAAGTAGATGAACATTGTTGGACTCTCGATAAGCCAATGGCTTCCTTGTCCACTTGCCATCTGGGCCTTTGGCTTGGATGGCAAGTCTTGTTAAATCTGTTAAACAAACATATCCGTACCTCTTCCAGTACTCCGTTCACATCGCCGACATGATTTTACCGGACACACCGGGTCGTCAGCTTTTCTCCGCCCATAGCCGTTTTCTGACTGTGCCGCCAAAACACGTTACGGTCGGCGTGCAGAGCTACATTGTTGTCGGCATTTGCAACTTAAGTTTGATCGCGCCAGTTTTGTCTGATTAGTTCTGTTATACCTATATTCTATATATTGTATTTGATCTAATTATGATTGGTTTGGATTTTTATGATATGTTTTCTCTATGTAAATAAACATATAAATGTGATGGGTCAATAAGCATGTATCACACAGAGATGGCGAGCCAAACAATACCACGACATGGGCATTACAAACACACCACGATAAAAAGTGGTCGTGGTGTTGAACAACTCACCGCTATAGTTGAGTTGTTGGTGATTGTGGAACACAGCCAACTTAATCCGGTAAGTGTCATAAGACGGGGCCTTGGATGTCACAAGGAGCTGGGTTACAACTGTCGTATTGCGTGGATTGTGCAGCACCAGCGTCCAATCTACGAACATTAGCGAGCATGACGTCATTGTAGAGTTATACTGGAGTCGTGTACGGCATTTGTAACTCAAACGAATGGGCTCATTAGGACACCTGCTGTGCGTACGGCATGGACATAATATGTGTCCACTATTTGTACCTCAGGAAACATTCCTCCATGCTACTGTTTCGTGTAAGCAGCATGAAGGCAGACAATGCACATGTGCAACAAATGGTAGAACACAGGATGCATCAGTAGAATTGGCAAAACGAGTGCTCCCAATTCATATTACACCTCGTTTTGTGGTACATTTCCACTAACCATCATTTAGACCACGATATGCAATAGAATACGAACTCTTTTGTCTCGACCAACGCTTGAATCGAAGAAATCGCGCTTCGTCACCAAACTATCCGCATTAACTGTCACTGAACCTTACAACAAATGGAAACAAACACACGACATGAATTTATGTTTGAAGGGACGATTTAAACAGGACAAGTAAATACATTGTATTTCTTCCACTAAGCGTGTCAACTCTACCACAGTAAGTTTTGCTATCAACTGATGGTGTGTACAAACGAGCGAAACTGATCCGTTCCCTTTAACTCCGTCGATTCATATGATACGACATTCAAGACAATGCAGACATCACGTCTATTGCAGCATACAATAAAATATTCACAATGTTATGCAATCTTCGCCAAGTACTCTCAGCTCAGTGCATCCATAATGTTTTTCCAGAATAACAAGCTGACTCGAGCGCAATTTAGTTATTGGTTATATGGACCACCATGTTTAGTTCATGTTAACAGAGGCGTGTGCCTCGGTTGGTCAGTCATGAGTCCTCCAAGTATATGTCAGTGAGAGCACGTTGACGGCCTAGGATGGGTGTGCAGCTCTATCAAGTGTTCCATGAGAAGACACGGTTCTTAAACAGCGCAGACAGAGACTAGTTCATATAAACCTATACTACAAGCATAATAAACAAGTAGCGCCTACTGTTTCAAAGTGCATTACCTAGTCTCCATAAATGCTTAACGTTGACATTTTCCCACTAACCGGTGGGTTTATCTTAAAAGCACATCCTTTGGTAGAGTAGAACATATTTCTAGTTTTCTATTAAGAAAGTAAATTAGCGGGTCAATTTAGCATCCGACAAGGTTAAGGGTAAGCAATAGTTCATCCACTAGGTGGCGACACTGAGTACAACTCATCACAGTGGGTGTCACAATCCGTTTTTTTGTTCGCTTGGACGCTGCTAAATGTGGGATCCACCTTGTGAGATGTGTCGATGGCGGGACTGTTTCCGTCAACACAATATTCTCATTCATTATTTTCGTTAACCACCTGTCAGATGGGATTGACGGAGGATTATAGTTGGTACAAGTAATTTTTTTTGTACTTGAGTAAAAGTAAAAGTAGCTCCAGTAAAGGAAAAACATGTATTTGAAGTACGAGTAAAAAGTATACAAATGTACTTGAAGTAAAAGTAATTAATGAATTTATTCATTCATTCGTTCAACTAGCAGATATGCCTGGTGCATCTTAATTATATGGGATATATTTAAAAAGACTGGTACGTCTCAACTCGTTTCATTTGATGACACAGGGCAATCGGCAAAGCGAGATCACATAACGCCAAAGACGATTCGTTTAACAACGAGAAAAATATGCTTTATTACAATCACAAAAGTACAGGTAAGTGCACTTCATTACGAACAAAAATACACCTACAAAAAGTAAAAATACTTCATTACAGGGATGTGAGGTGTGAAACGGACAAGGAGGTGCAATAAGAATAATACGACACAAAGACATAAACAAACTAACATTGTTACTTGAGAAATAGCTCCAACCCAATAAAATGCAAGTAGTTGACAGAACGAAAGCCAAATTAAAACTCCACATACACCTCGACACACAACGACGTAGGAGTGACATACATTAACTGTACGTCAGAGACAGGAGAAGATCTACAAGTAACACTCGATCACTGGAGTTATCCCAGCATATTGGCACAGTAGCGAGGAAAAACAAACAAGGCGAAAGGCCTTACAAGACACAAATATAGTGTACAATCTCCAGATTGCCGATTTATTTGCAAAAGCCACGTTTTTAAAATAACATATTATGAAGAATAAAGGAGGGTAAAAGGCTAAAAAGCATGATTAAGGACACGGCGATCCAGGCAAGTTAATAGCCATGTATATATGCACACATGCACGCACGAACGTATATGCCACGTACGTAACACGCACGAACGCACGCACGCACGCACACAAACACACATACAAACACATACACACACACTTACACACAAACATTATTTGTGTCGTTTTCACAGAAACTCCACACCTGACAAACAACAACGAACAGGATGATGGAAGCAGATGAACAGGAGAAGTAAAATGCTTATAAAGGAAACCTGAAGAAAATACAGAAACTACACTTGTGTGAGAGAGCCAGCACTTGGTCAAGCGTGTGTTGCAACCGATAACACAATAATCAAGTGGTAACGGAGTAACTACCGATACAGTAATAGACACCTAATGATGCAATAATCTTGAAAATAGACACCATAGACAGATATAATAGGGACCACGCTACACGAAACATGAAAGGACACTGGCAACGACTTTCTAGGCAAAAAAAGGAGAGGAAAACATAAGTTGTGGTTGCGAACAGAAAACATGGAAATTGGTCAAAGAAAGTAAGCAAATAAAACAAAAATGGTCAATCGATGCAATACCGCCGAGTGCAAACAGTAGTGGTAATGGCAGCTTAACGAAACAGTTATGAGGAGTGGAATAAAGGACACACAAAGCTATACCAACGACTGAACCACACAAACTGATATGGCAGAACACAGAAGAGACAAAAAGGAATTAGATGACATAATAAGAACCCAATAAGGGTAAAGACGACATCCTTCAAAAAACAAAAACAAAGGAAGAACTGTGAACAAAGAAGCGGAGCAAATATCTATATAGGAAGAACACTTGAACAACGTTTTCAACAGAAAATCACTAGTAGAAACATCAGCTACGCCGACAGTAGAAATGCTGTTAAATGTCAACACAATAAACTCACTTTCAAACGCTGAAATAAGTAGATCACTGAATAAGTCAAAGAACATACACAGATCAATAACAAAAACCAAAAGCACATATGACGCATCAATTATTTATAATGATCTGCGAACGTGCCGAATTCCCCCAAAAGTAAAACATGGACATGTTATCAAGCTGACAAAGGTAGATGACATGGAAATATACGAAACTGGAAAGGAATTACATTCCTCTCAGTACTAATTAAATCTTCATTCTTGGATAGACTGAATGAAGCACTGGGTGAACATTATGTGAAGAACAAGCTCGTTTTCGCAAAGACAAATCATCTTATTGCAACAGTGAGAATAATAACGATAGAGTCAATTGAGTAACAGTCACATGTACTAACCGACAGATAATGTAATTCTTAACCGTAAATGCAAAGCAAACCATAATGAAATAACCAGAACAGAGAGGGAATAGAGGAAGAGAGAGGAAGAGAAAGAGAAAAGTAATAGAGAGAAAGAGAGAAAGAAAGAAATAGAGAAATAAAGAAAGAAAGATGGAGAGAATGAGAGAAAGAGAGAGAGAGAGAGAGAGAGAGAGAGAAAGGATAAAAGAGAGAAAATTAGAAAGAGAGAATGGCATAAAGAGAGAAAGTGAGAAAGAGTGGAAAATAGAAAGAGAGAGAGAGATAAGAAGATAGACAGGTAGAAAGATAGAAAGAGAGAAAGAGAGGAAGAGAGGAAGGGAGAAAGATAGAAAGATAGACAGAGAGAAAGAGCGAAAGATAGAAAGAGAAAGAGTCAGAGAGATATAGAAAGTTAGAAAGATAGAAAGAGAGAAAGAGAGGAAGAGAGAAAGATAGAAAGAGAGAAAGAGAGGAAGAGAGAAAGATAGAAAGATAGACAGAGAGAAAGAGAGGAAGAGAGGAAGGGAGAAAGATATAAAGATAGACAGAGAGAAAGAGAGAAATATAGAAACAGAAAGAGTGAGAGAGATATAGGAAGAAAGATGTAAAGATAGAAAGAGAGAAAGATAGAAGAAAGATACACATAGAGAAAGATAGAAATTGTGGAAGAGGGGAAGAGAGAGAGAGAGAGAGAGAGAGAAAGAGAGAGAGATAGAAAAATAGAAAGATAGAAAGAGAGAAAGAGAGGAAGAGGGAAATATAGAAAGATAAACAAAGAGAAAGAGAAGAAGAGAGGAAAGAGGAAGATAGAGAGACAGAGAAAAAGAGAGAAAGAGAACAATAAAGCAATTGCGAATGAGTGAGTGAGTGATTGCGTGAGTGAGTTAGTGAGTGAATGGGTGACTCAATGAGGGTTATAATAGTAGTGCGGTGCAGAAAGTTCATGATTTACGGAGAAAGGACCCTGGCGGAGAATGGCGCGACCGATGGAGAGGGAGCGATGAAGGTAGTGAACCAACGAGGGAAACAGGGCGGTGTTTAAACAACCAGCAAGTACTTAAAGAAGAAATGATGGACAGATATATGCCCGAGAGAAGGGGAAGGTGATTCAGGAGTATATTGTGTCCTGTGTGTTTATAGTCCAAGCAACCATCAACATTATCGGTTGATTATTACATCATCGGTTATTGCGTCATTGGTTATTATAACATTATCTGTTAAATATTACATTATTGGTTGTAACAATCGTGTCAGTCTGCATCAGTTTGTTAAGTTTTTTTGTGTATATAACATCATATATTGCTCATACTGGTGTGTGGGACAATATTTTAGGTTTTGTCATAAATTAACCAACTGCTCCACTTCCTCCAGCATCGATGTCCAGTTTGAAGTATAACGTTTTTGCCGGCAGCCCGGTGGTTCTATCGAGTGTGCATTCATCACCAGTGACGTAATCAACATGACTGTATTTGCATATCTTCAAAACAAATCGTCATCCATCCCAGTCAACAGCTTGCCAAGCAAGTCATGTGCTAACGCCTCTCTCAAGCCACCACATGCAACTGTTCCAGTTGGCAGAAACTTGAGTAATGTATTAGTAGTAGTGTTGGTGGTACTTTCTACCACCAGAGAAAGTGAAGACGATTGCCCCTATCGCGTGGAATAAGTCCCCTTGGTAGGACTGCCTTCCCATCCTTGTAAAGCATCTTGTTCATCTGCAGAACTATTTTGCCAGCAATGCAGTCACTGCCAAATACTCGTCCTTCCGGAGTTTCACACTGATGGAGTGCTGACATCGCTGAATTGGCAATCGTGTCAAGTGGATGGAGGTGAACATTCAATTACGTCAGGGACTTATCCCACGCTTCGTTCACAAGCTGTATTGTAACATGATTCGCTGCCACTTGGCCTGTCTTGCAGTTCGATATATTACCTATCAACGTGACTGCAAATCACTCTCTGTGTATGCTGAATGGACGCTTGTCAGATGGTCTAATGTGCTGTGCTAATGTGTAGTCAGCTGCAGTGCCACCAGTTAATTCATCTACTGCAATGACGTAACAGCTAGACATTGTCGTCACATACACACTGTTAATGTGGCAACCTTCTTGCGTTGTCGCATCAAAGCCAATCGTCCGGTCTTTGTTATGTAGAATTGCCTCAACCATTTGCAGATCAGAAATTACACCAAGTTGTCTGGCTATCAGTTCTACAGTGTTTCTGCTTGGTTTCAGACCAAATTTCACTGCCAATTTGCTGATGAGAACCGGAATGTTTTTGTCGGTGCCTGGTTCACCTGGTTCACCTGGCTCACCTGGCTCACCTGGTTCACCGTGCAGTCATAAACTACCAAGCGCAAATCTGCGGAGAACATCTTCCCAGGCTTGTTTAGTTTCTCAACATATACCAATCTACCCACTTCCCCGTCAAGCGACATTTTTCCATTTTCCAAATGTCGGATAATGTTAACTTGGGCTTTCAACATTTCTTCTACCTCATGTAGTCTAGTATGTTCTACTGCCGCCCCTTCTGCAGATGGAGCTGACTTGCACCTGTCTTTTGATGTCTTTTCAATCTCCTCTTTGTGTTTTTCAATTCCGGCCATGTTTCTCTCATTTCAGCCGGGCGATCTTTTTTTCAGCTTTCCGTCTTTTGATCTGATCGTCTTTCCTTTTGACATTTTGAGGGAGAACTTTAACCGCATTTGACCATTGCCACTCCTCGACCGCAGTGCTATTGAAGCGGCGACAGGCGAAGGCTGGTGGCGGTATTATAAGGAAAAGAGTGTTCATTATTAATTCCAACTTACTTCTTGGTGTGAATTGTTATACAATGTTTTGTTATTGCAAACGTTAACTCTATGCTTGTTTTGTATACGCTTATAAACTGTTACTTATATATAATGGGTTAGAATGAGAGTCCCCGGATGGTCCAGATTCTTGCAAAACATCTGACTATTTTGAAACAGTTAGAAGTGTACGCGGAAACTTAGCCAATGTGAGAACGACAAACAGTGGCACCACATCACGGAGTCTGGATAATCGAGGCTACTATGATATCAAACTCCCCGACAGTGGCATATTACTACTGCCACAACTTGATTATAAATTCAAAATATATCTGGTGGATTAAAGGATTGGTTGGCTGGGCAACGCCTTTGTTGCATGATTGTTGTCTACAACTTGTTATGTCATTGCAATTGCGTACTTTAGTAACATTGCATGATTTCAAACAAAAACGAACGTTAGTGTGCTGTCTATACATATTTTTAATAGAAACACTATCCACAATTGTATTCAATTGAAAGTGAGAAATTCCTTGGCAACAAGTTGACCAAATTAAATAAAGATGTGCAGAATCTGTGCAACAAATGTAAATTGAGGCAGTTGGGAAATGGTGACTGGCGCCTCTGGTGGGGAGTTTGTTCGAATATTTAATCGATGAAAAATGGCGGACGACTAGAGTGCATCCTCCTTGGTCAGGCAATACGATGTACCGCACGTACATGCTTACACATATAGAGTGCCAATTGATAGTACAGTATAAACGCCAAATACTGGCATGACCAATTATCTTTTTTCTGGAAAAGGAAATTATATTTACATAGATTAAGATGTGCACACTCCAAAACTTTAGGGTGGTAGATATCAAATAAACTGTGTATTTAATCATATATTCTACAGTTAACACTTTTCTTGGAACACTCAGTAAGCCTAGTCAAGTTGAGTTGAAATATACTACTAACACAACATTATTGCGATATGCACTCACACAAAATCGTTCATAAACACGCTTGATATCTTCTTATAGAATATAAGCGCTTGTCACAAATACCCACGAATACATGTAAAGCCCAGTTGTCAGTTAACACAACGATCTGACAAAACGACATGGATACAAGTATGTAGACAATGGTCAGTATTAAAAACATATATTGAAATATAGAGAGAAGGACAGCCATACATTACAAAAATAACACTACATAGGAAACATTTACAACATTATTGTATGTATTTATGCCTAACTTTGTGTTATTGGTGGTGCTGATTGGTGGCGCTGATTGTCACTGTCATCAGTGGTGCTGATTGACACTGTCATCAGTGGTGTTCACAATCATAACTGGTGCCAAATAGCATTGCTGATGTTCACTCGAGTGCGATGTAAAGAATTCAACGTGGTCGTCATTGGGAGATTTTACAATATTCCCCCGATTTTGGATTTCGCGTAAGACAATCGTGTATATATGCCACCGCGAGGTCATTCACCTCCGGAAATATCCAAATGTCTCCCTTTCTACATGATACATTAGTTCCACTCCGTTAAAGTTCTATTCTCAGTGGCGGAAGAGTCTAACATACATAGGTGGATCCAGGGGCATCCATCAGGTGCCCGGGAACCCCTCTTTAATTCGACTGCATTTTTTCCGTGAAGTTAGAAATAGTTGTCCAGACACCGCGAGGTGGCGCCCTCCTGCACTTGTTCCTCATATGAGGATATTTCTAACATACAAACTAAGGTCATTGCCATATGTACTGCAATTTGGCCCGTCTTTCTGATTTGCCTCCCCATCCTTCCATAACCTTGAAAATACCCATTACTAAGCGCAAATGGATTTTGTTGTCAGTGCATTTTTTGTGTGAATTTTACATTTTCTACAGCTGTTGCTAGGCTTGCAAACAAGTGAAAGACAATCGCGTTAAACTACAGCCACAGTAAAGAAGGTAATTCTACTTGAAAAGCAGAGAAGCCACCGCTGTGGCGCCATCCATCATGACCCTGATGAGAAAAGCCACCGCTGTGGCGCCATCCATCATGACACTGATGAGAAAAGCCACCGTTGTGGCGCTATCCATCATGACACTGATGAGAAAAGCCACCGATGTGTCGCCATCCATCATGACACTGATGAGAGAAGCCACCGCGGTGGCGCCACCCATCATGACACTGGTGGGAATCATGGTAACGTGGTTCTAGAAACGCATTTGGCGACACAAATACAATAAAATCCTGTAGGCCTCGAAGATGATCAGGAACGGAGTTATTGCCGTCATCGGGGACCAAATCCAGCAGAAGGTCATGTCAGAAATGCGCTGACGAGGCCTGGGATACCGTATCAAGCAAAGAACAGTTTTAGCTTTGTCTTGAGAAAGATGAAAAGCAGGAGATCCGAGAAGAATTCTTTGAGTGTTTCTTGTGTTACTCCGGAGAAGCCGAGTAGATCGGCTTTGACTTCTGAAATATGCACGACCGAGCATAACATTTCTTTAATTGTTCCCAAAAGTTGCAAAGGAAGCCCAAAAGCATAATCACACAGATAGTGTCTGACGCCAGTTCCACCACGAACCTGTGCCGGACATGACGATTAAATCGCTGAGATGCGTAAAAGATGTTTACACACATCGAACTTATAATTGATTGGATTTTGAAGAAAATGGGTGATTTTATAAAATAATTTACATATTAAAATTTTGTCATATTAATGTATTTGGTTTATATTTCCTATCAACACAATACGCATGTGTGTGTGTGTGTGTGTGTGTGTGTGTGTGTGTGTGTGTGTGTGTGTGTGGGTGTGGGCGTGCGTGTGTGTGTGTGTGTGTGTGTGTGTGTGTGTGTGTGTG
>SDWI01001207.1:28834-42032 GCA_009193005.1 Lamellibrachia luymesi
CACACACACACACACACACACACACACACACACACACACACACACACACACACACACACACACGCACGAACATAGGCACGCGCACACCGACCATCTTTGAAGTCTTCGTGGTCACGCATGACTTCCCAGGCGCTTCTGCCGTTGCACAGATCGTTGTGGATGTTCGGAGCTTCGTCGTTGTGCAGCGTGTCCGGGTTATTTGGGTCATTGTCACAGAACGTCGACACCTGCAACGAAAATGAAGAGGGAAACCAGTGAATGAGGTGGTAAATCGTAGAGACAACAGTTAGGCGACTAAGTAAATGGCAGAAGTAACACGCGTAAATACTTTGTAGAATGTCACTTGCAGCGAGAAGGCGGAGATGGGCGAGATACAGATATAGTGAATGGCCAAATATGTCACCGAGGAAGACAACGAATGACATAACGAAAGAGTTAGTGACCAAAATGGAACTATTTGGTAAGGGCATACATTGTAATGTGTGGATGGTTTTCAAAGTTCAACATATGATAATATTAATTGTTGTTACCGACTAAAGCAAACAAAGCAGAGGTGATGAAACACCCGCGCCGTAGTAAAAAGGAGCAGAGAGTAACCTGGTTGAATTGGGAGAACTGCGTAAATAGGGATGTAAGTAAGGCAGAGGAGGATGTAAAGTGGAGGGCGAAAGCTGCTGATAGGAAGAAATGGAAAGTGATAACAGTTGGTGTGGTGCATCAGTACATGAGTTAGCTTTACCGCTTTGTAAAAGGAGACACCCATTTTTGTAGGAAGAGATTACTTGACATTTATTGCGGCACTTACACAACACAAATATCAACTCACCCCGGTGACATTGTGATAAAACATGAGTGATGCTTCTACACCAGCATCGTTGTTCGGTTTGAAGTAACACGTGCGTGTCGGTAGCTTGGTGGTACTATTGATTGTACATTCCTTCTTAGTGTGGTAATCAACATGGCTACCCTTCATGTACTTGCCGCACTTCACTGCTGTCACCTCGTGGTCAGAATCGTGATAGAACCACGGGTAGTCATAAACTGGGTACTCGTCCCGCAGTCCCCAGCGCAAGTGTCCCAACTCGTGGACGATTGTCGGCTCTACCAGAGAGTAAAGGTTTCATCCGTTACAAGAAAAAGTTAAACACGGCATTTCTGTAGTCATCCCTATTAGTCAGATTTAAGTAGATATAAGTTTCAGGAATAAATCTATATAATAAATTAACAACTGATTCGGGTAATTCTCCGACAACTATTTACGGTTTTCTGGAATCTTTGTCACAACGTAATGCCCTACTGTCAAAGCGCAGAACTACGATGATCTTCTTTAAACATCTCCTCGAACTCTGGAAATGGCCGACATTTAATAGACAACTTTCGAAACTACACGGAACAAAACATGACAATAGACAGTTTCAGCCTGCGTTTTCTTTCTACGTATCACTAGTTTGGTCAATTATAGGTATTGATATCACCTGAAATTGCTGGTAAAACGCTGTCCATAAGTTTCGAGCCGAGATACGTAAATAAGGATATAATGGCCTTCAGTAATGAATATGGTATTGATCAGTTTTAGACATTTTATCAAAAAAAGACATGCCTATTTTACGTGCGATGTAATCTACATATCTACTTGACTTGACTTAAATGTGTAGGCTATATTAACTTTTAGCTGCTCTCCTGGAAGTTGCACCCCTCCATTTTGTCATATTTATGGCATACCGCTCTGATGTCAACAGCGGGAGCCCAACGTCATTTCTGATCTAGTTACTCCACCTATTCAGTGGCCCTCCTCTCTCCCGCAGTCTTTTGAAGTGTCGATGTCTCTTTGCTTACGGCAAGCGTATTCTCAAATTTTTATCTATTGTAATCGGTCTGTCTTGGTAACACTTCTAATAGCCCACAGGCAGCGCATCTCAAATACCTCAAGAAACTGTGCCTCCTGTGATCGTAGCGTCCAAACATCCGCACCATATATTATCATTGGCAGTATAATGGCTTCATATAATCTGACTTTCAGTCTCGTTGAAATAATATGCCATTTCTGAGTCTACCAATTGCTGCCGATGCGTCAGAGAACATCTCTCTCTCTCTCTCTCTCTCTCTCTCTCTCTCTCTCTCTCTTTGTAGATGGCATTAAGATACCAGATTTATTTTCATACCCTATTTACTGCAGGCAGCTTTGAAGTTCTTCAGTGGACACAATTGTTGTGTCATAGGTATATCTGACATCAACGCTGAGGTTTGTATTAAAAGGACGTGGAAAATATTTACCTTTTACTGTAGTTGATCCATGTAAGAACTGTGGCATGGCATGGCTGAAGGCCAATCAATACTCTAATAGAGAGTTGTGGCAAGGGTCTCAACCTCAGTCCCACATGTTTTGACGGCCATCTAACTTTGAGAGTCCACCTCGCATCAATCATACCTCCTACCTTTTTCAGAAACCAGATTCCCACCTTGCACTATTTTTTTGGATCAACCTCCCACTTCCTACCACACGCCTCACACTAGTCCTTAATGGGCAAGTTGAAATTATACTTGAAACTGCATTATAGCCACATATGAGATTAATTAAACGCATAAGCTATATGTTAAGTATTGTGATGCGTTGGGAACGAAAAACGTTTAGCTGAAACTGTCCAAGAGCGACTGGCCGTACCTGGGAATCCGAACTTGCGGACAATCTCAGTCACTGGCTCCAGCATGTACTTCGTTGGAATTTGAATGAATTCTCCCGGCTGACCGCACCGGCTGCTGGGCTGCATTCGAGTCTTTGGTGTGTCCAGCCGGGGTCCATCGATGACGACGTTGGCCGAACTGAATGTCTCGGACGTAGCCGGGTCATAGCTGGTGTTGGGCCAACTCTGAATCACACAGGAATGACCGCCTTTATTGTCAACGATAATTATCTCGAACAAATCGAGATTATCTTGAGCGCTGCATTTTCAAAAGGGCATCCGGAAATGAGAAGACGTTTCTCGACAGAGCTTTGCATGAACCCGTGTAAAATGGAGCAACAATCACGATATCGCACCCTGTCCCTTTATCAAAGATGCTGAAATGATGACAATACAGCGTCACTTACTTGAGGTGGGGTAGTTTTATCTTTCCGTTGTAAAATAACTTATAGCACACATTGCGCAAGAAATAAAGCTACTGATAAAATATGGCAAATAATATATATTTCACGATTACTAACGTAAACAAATTCTAATTTGTTTTGTATAATGGTAGTGCAACGAAATTCCACAAGATGCCGGTTTCAGTATTGTAATAAATAAGGCAAATCGAAGACAGGAAGAGACAGCTTAACGATTGTATCACTGTAAAAGCATATTGCAAGATCAGAATACTCACCTTAGGCACCAGTATGGTAATGTCTCGGAAGTAGACTCGGTTCCGTGTCGCTTTGAAGAGGTCTTCAGATGCGTCGGTGAAGAACGTCTGGAATAAAAATATATACATTTGGTGACAGTGAATACCGACAAACAACGGCTCATGGAAACCACGTTTTCTTGGTATGTGCATGCGCGTGTCCGTGTGCATGTGCGTTTGCATGCGCGTGCGATTGCGCGTCAGAATGAATCGGTGCGTTGATGATTCTGTGCGTTGGACGAAAGTGGGCGTCAGTTGCGTTATCTGTTTTGTAGGTCTACGGCTAAGAAGACGATTACGGCAAAGTTGCTGACCAATGTTGCTAAAACTCCAAGCATGATGATTAATTTGCTCGCTACACCGTGACCACTACTCGCTACACCGTGACCACTACTCGCTACACCGTGACCACTACTCGCTGCACCGTGACCACTACTCGCTACATCGGGACAACTACTCGCTACACCGTGACCACTACTCGCTACACCGTGACCACTACTCGCTACACCGTGACCACTACTCACACGGCTGTAAGCGATACGATCGAAACGTCCGTTTGTAATTACGTATTTTTGTGTTAATATATTTAAAATTCGAACTGATAGTTATTTGATAGGTGCGGGCAGCACAGTGATGACACGTTGGTGGAATCTTGATATTGGAGGCTTTCGAGCTCGCGGCTGCCGTGAGTCTCATCCGGGTCTCCTCCGAGACCTCAAGGTGTCCCAAACACACATACCTCAAGGTGTCCCAAACCCACATACCTCAAGGTCTCCCAAACACACATACCTCAATGTGTCCCAAACACACATACCTCAAGGTGTCCCAAACACCCATATATCAACGTCTCCCAAACACACATCCCTCAAAGTGTCCCAAACTAAGTGTCCCAAACAGATGTTCCTCAAGGTGTCCCAAACACAGATACCTCAAGGTGTCCCAACCACACATACCTTAAGGTGTCCCAAACACACATCCCTCAAAGTGTCCCAAACTAGATATCCCAAACAGATATACCACAAGGTGTCCAAACACACATACTTCAAGGTGATCTACACCTTCGCCCGAAACACCCACACTTTAAAGTTTAACATGACATTGCTTCAGCATTAGATGACAAATGTGTCGTAATGCTGATCATGTTAGATGTATCAGCAGCGTTTGATTCTTTTGACAAAGAGCAACTGATGTTCTTGTTCGAATGCGAATACGGGATACAGGGTCGAACATTATCGTGGTTTAGGTCAAACGTGAATGGAGGGACATATCGTGTTCAAATTGATGGTGCGTCATCTGAATGTGTTCCACTGTGGTGTGGAGTGCCACATAGTTCTGTACTTGGACCAATTATATTCACGATATAAACTGCTCTGATGAATAGCATACTTCAGAGGCACGGTGTTGGCTATCATACATATGCTGGTGGCATACAAATATATGTATCGTTTAAACCTAGCATTGAAAGTGACAAAAGAGTGATATATGGGGCGTCTTGTCACACGAATAACATAAATACGAAAGTGGATGCTGCTGCATCGACTGATGTTAAATGACGGCAAGACTGAAGTAATACGCATCATCTCGAAACATAACAACTCTAAATGTGGCAGTGTTGTTTCCTGCCCATTCAGTTTCCACAGTAGCAACATCATTCCTGCATCGCGTATTCGAAAACTGTGTGTAATCATGGACCAACAGTTATCTATAATCGATCAGGTTACTGCTGTCTGTGCCAGTTCAGTTCAATTGCAACTACCGTCTACGCAGGCTATCATCAATTCGGCGTAATCTAACACCTGAAGCTACAAGATGTGCTGTTCAAGCCCTTATAACATCACGGATGGAATACTGCAATTCGCTGTTGCTAGGTAACTAGGCAACGTGTTGCGAGCACAGCATTGGCCACCGGGGCGTCACCCAATCGAGTTAAAAAAGTTAGTCATTGTTTTTAAATGTTTACGTGGCCTTGCACCCAATTATCTAGCTGAACTGTTACGTGTGCACTACGGTGATAGCAGACTACGACAGGCGCAACAATTGACACTAAGCGAACAGGTGTCAAAGCGAGTGATTGGGAGATATGCCTTTGGGATTTCGGCAACCCCATTCTTTAATCGGCTGCCTGTTGCTGTGCGCGACAATTACACACATTTAAAACGAACACTTAAAACCCACATGTTCAAATTGTTTTATGACCAGTGACATTGAAAAACTTTGCTACGATAGTTAATAATTTGTCGTTTTATCACTTGTTCTCAATGTTCGATATAGGTTATTATATTTACAATATTATACATATTTTTCTATATTTGGATTATAAGAATAATTGTGTGTATTTTTGCACATGTATTATTTCGTTTTAAAGCTCTTTGACCTTTCCACAGGAGTATGTGCTATGAAAGAACTAAATTATTATTATTATTATACACCTCAAGGTGNTCGTTTTAAAGCGCTTTGACCTTTCCACATGAGTATGTGCTATGAAAGAACTAAATTATTATTATTATTATACACCTCAAGGTGATCTACACCTGCGCCCCAAACATCTATGCTTCAAGGTGCTCTACACCTTCACCCCAAAAACCCATATATCAAGGTGCTCTACACATTCGCCCTAAATACCTTCGCCCCAAACAACCATACATCAAGGTGGTCTAAATATTCGCCTTTAACACAGAGACCTCAAGGTGCTTTGCACCTTCGCCCAAAACACCCAAACCTCAAGGTGCTCTACCCCTCCCATCCAAGCACCCATAACTCAAGGTGTCCCACTCCTTCGGCAGACGCACACATATTTCAAGACTCTCTGCCCCTTCACCCAAAACACCCATACCTCAAGGTGCACAATCCCTTCGCCCGAAACGGACTTCAATGTGCTTTACACCGTCGCTCCCAAAACCCTGATCTCAAGGTGCTCTACACCTTCGCCCTAAACACCCACATCTCAAGGTGCTCTACACCTTCGCCCTAAACACCCAGACCTCAAGGTGCTCTACACCTTCGCCCTAAACACCCAGACCTCAAGGTGCTCTACACCTTCGCCCTAAACACCCAGACCTCAAGGTGCTCTACACCTTCGCCATAAACACCCATACCTCAAGGTGCTCTTTACCTTCGACCTAAACACCCAGACCTCAAAGTACTCTACACCTTCGCCATAAATATCCAGACCTCAAGGTGCTCAATCCCTTCGCCCTAAACATCCAGAACCTAAGGTGATCTACATTTCACACCCATTCGTCGAGGTGCCCTACACGTTCGTCCCAAACATCCATACCTCAAGGTGACCTAAGTCTTCTCCCCAAACACCCATACCTCAAGGTGGTTTGTGCGCGACCAAAAATAACATAGATGTGGTCAAGCATCAGCGAATCACGACCAAGCTACCGTCATTGCTGCTCGATGGATACACCTCAGCGGCGCTGGCCTAAAACGGTATTATTTTTCCTTGCTTAGAGCCATTGTTGCGGCTTTGAAGTAGCGTTTGTTGTCGTTTCCTTTGCAGTAAGCTCGTCTTAACCGATTCAAAATATTTTCTTTATAATAATGGCGGCGCTCCCATGATTAGCCGGGCAAGCAGGTCCGCCTCGTGGCTCTGCCCTTTGTTCGCGTGGCTACGCCGGCAGCTAATTAACGTGAAAACTGGCCATGCCTGATAGCCTTTAATGAGGCCAGGGTCAAAGTAGAACTGTTCGTACAGGCCAGTCCAAAATCACTACAAGCTAATCAACTTGGCTTGGGCTAACTTACTGCGTAATTGTTGTAGGTACATCCGCTAGGTGTCAGCAAAAATCTGTTCATGGATTAGGCTGGGACATTGTGATTATGTGATTTATACGTTAGTTATTTTGTATTTACAATGATATATAGTGCGAAGGCCTGATGAGGTTTTCCAATACGGCTCTTACACGATATACTGTCAAGCAAAATATATCCCTTGGTGTAGCAGTAGACTGCAGCTGTTTTTGCAATTTACAAAATAGAAAAATTGTATTAATGATGATAATGATAATAAGAATTTATATAATTTGGAACACTGGCATAACAGAACTGATTATCAATTCATTGACCACAGGTTTAAGCTTTATAGGCAAACATTTCACTTAACCAATACACTGCAGTAACGTAGTGCTTTGTTCCTACTATCTGCGAACAAGACCTGAATTTGCTATTATGCATCAGGCAATATCGTTATTTCATGCCCAACTTCTGCACCATATGGGCATTCTACTGCTGGTGGTAGTGGGTTAAACGATGCTGGGTTCCAGATCATGTCGACACAATCGACGGCGTAAGGGCGGGTCAAGAATTCTGATAAGAGCGCTCCAGCCGGTACGCCTGCAGGATTATATGATGATGGGTTCCAGATCATGTCGAAACAACCGACGGCGCAGGGGCGGGCCAAGAAGCCTGATAAGAGCGCTCCAGGCGGTACGCCTGATGAAGCGCCGGCGGCCCGTACCCCTGACGCACCGAATATGGAGGTTCTCCTGGCCACCGTGTTGGCGAAGGTCGATGAGAAATTCGAAGGCTTACGCAGTGAGCAATCAGCTCCTGCTCCTGCCACAGCTGGTCCATCTTCACAGCCAGACGAACAGCCCAATGGAGGTCGACCAGCCCAGCCTGTGAGTCGTCATCGCGCAGCGAAATGAGGACGCAGCTCGCCATCGCTCGACCGAGTGGTCAACTCATACGATTCCGAGTACACGGACAGCGACTCTCCGGCCGAGGAGATTGAAATGCGTACCCACAGGAAGGCGAAGCGGCACGGATCGACATCAACATCAGGTAATACCGCTTCTGACATGGGTTGGGTTCAGTTAGGCGAGGAAGCAACGGACAAACTCATGTATAGCAACAAGTACTTTCCCATGCGTATTATGCGCACAGATTATGATCTTGACCCCCAGGAGGATCCTGCCGCTCCCACCTTGGACAGAAAACGAGCAGTCATCCCTGTCGATCAAATTGGATGGCTGCACCTCTTTATGACTTATGCAGCCACCAGGGCCGAAATCTATCCTGAGGAGTGCAGCCATCACATCCTGACCATGCATACACAGAAGGGGCCCCGGACGTGGTTGGAATATGATTACCGTTTCCGTGTGAGGAGGGAGAGGACGGATACTCCTAGGAATCTCTTTAACTACCCCCTCTACGCCAGCGTTAAAGCAAAGTGTAAGGCAAAATCAGCAAATACATCTGTCTCGGCCCAGACCTTTCGTGAATATGCTTCCGGTAGCACCCGACCAGGTCAGATTGCAGATACATAAATGGATGTTCCTTCTACAAAAAGGAGGGGCATAGTCAGCTCGTCTGCCGGTGCAATGCTAAGCTTCCCTACAGCAGAACCCATTACAGAGGCCCTCTAAAACAGGTTGAGATAACCACAGGGGCCAGCAATGATCTATTGATTCACCGTAGCGTGATATCAACACTTGTAAAACCTAATATCTTACAATTTGTGTGATACGACACAAATATAACTAAAACGTTGGTTACAGGTTTCACTGACGGTTTTCGGATCCCTTCCATGATTACACAGATCCACCTAAGCATCACATTGAAAATCACAAGTCAGTCAGGGATAACCAGGGATTGGTGCAACAGAAGCTGAGCAAATAAAAGACGAAACACAGGATTTCAGGCCCTTTCTCATCAGATACCTTCCCAAACATGGTCTACTCACCGTTAGGCTTAGTCCCAAAGAAAGAGTCCGGCGAATTTCGGCATGACCTGAGTTCCCCCAAAACCAATTCAGTCAGTTCACACATCCTGCATGAATTCACCACTGTTGCTTTTCAAACACTAGACCACTGCTTTGAACAAATTGCGCCCTTGGGAAAAGGCGCATTCATTGCCAAATCCGATTTACAAGATTTCGCGTAATTCCTGTTTTTTCCTTGATTACAGATTGTTTGGTTTTAAATTTCAGGGACTGAAGCATTTCGACAAGTCGTTGCCGATGGGATGTAGTCATGCATGCCAATTGTTTGAGCTGCTTTCGTAGGACCTACAATAGATACGCCAGCATAATTTCTAAATTTCCAGCATGAGTCACATCCTTGACGATTTTATTTTTTTGGGGCAAAGCACAACCTGAATGTTTCACTTTCTTGAACTCAACAAAATGATTGGCTTTCCTATAAAGCAGGCTAAAACAGTGTTACCTGCCACAAAGGTCACACTCCGTGGGATAGAATTTAACACCTTAAATCAAACACTCGCATTACCGCTGGAGAAGGTGGTATCGCTACGTCAGAAGCCAATGAGCCCAGCTAAAAGGAAGAAAGTTACCTTAAAAGAGCTACAATCATTGATCGGCTCCCTTAATTTTACATGTCGTGCCATAGCTCCAGGTCGCGCTTTCTCAAGACGCCTCATTGACATGACTAAAGGCACGAGGAGGCCCAACCACCGTATCCGTTTGACGGTTGAGCCTCGGAAGGTTATTGCAGCATGGCTTGAATTTCTGCAGAATTGTAACGGTCAGTTGTCTTTTTTAGATACTAAATGGACATCATCAGATGTGCTGTCTTACAACAGATGCAAGTGGTTTTGCATTCGGAGTTGTGATGGGAGATTCTTGGCTTCAGGGACATTTTACACCTTCCTAGGACGCCAAACACATTTCCATCAAAGAGCTCTTACCAGTCATACTAGCTGTCAGGCGATGGGGACCAATATTGACCAATCAACGCGTTTTGTTCCTTTCAGACAATACAGCCGTGGCGGCGGTGATCAACAGGCAAACGGCCAGGGACCCACAACTGATGTGTTTAGTTCGCCAACTCGTGGTTGCATGTCTTTCTTATAACATATGTTTCCGTGCCAAACACACCACTGGAAAGATCAATGTTGTTGCGGATTTTATCTCACGGTTGCAGGTCGAACGCGCACGTCTCGTTCAGTCCTGACTAGAGGATGTACCGACTTTAATTTCCATCCAGTGGCTACCCTGGCACGCAACGCCCTGAATGCCATGGAGATTTCCCTTGCACCGAGCAGTGCTCGCCGTTACGAGGCTAATTGTTCCAGGTTTGTCGCATTTGTGCAGAAACTAGATAGGAAGCGGCACTACTTGCCCGCCTCCCCAAATATAATAATAATAGTTGTGCAGTATCTCAAGGAGGAAGGGAAAGCACCAAGTACCATTAGGACTTGCCTGTGGGCCATTGCAGAAAGGCACAAAGCTTATCGCTACCCCGACCCCACAGCTTATTATTTGGTTATAAAGACTGTTAAGGGTGCGGCGCGTTAATGTCCTCACGTTGACCAGCGCCAACCTATTTCCTCGCGTGATTTGTCCCTCATCATTAAATCCGTTCCTTTGTCTAAATGTTCTTGCTACACTGTTGTTTTGTCCGAGTAATGTTCAATTTGATGTTCGTTGGTTTTCTAATGGTAAGTGAGGAAACAGCCCCCATTACTTTTCGGTGTCCCTTTAAATTACGGCTGGTGTTCAATTCATACAAACACAGTTCTAGCCATCCTTTCAGCTTGGACGTCCTCCCCACAATGAAAACAGCTTGCCCATACCGCAGGATGGTAGCCTATATCAAGCTAAGGGGATATGAACACCATACAAAGCGTATGCCAGCCCCTGACGCCTGCAGTGATGATCGCTCCACCAAAAGTCCAGAACGGGACGACCGCAGCAATGTGGTGATCGCAACGTGACGGGGGACAGCAACTTCACTTGCCAGTAATGAATATGACGCAGCAGTGATAATGTGACCCAGCATTGACGAGTGCAACAACATTTTTCGCTCCCTTAGAGGAAGCAACATCTGTACAGCATAATAGGCCGACAAAATCCTTTGATAGAGGGGTGGTTGTGAGGCGACTTATCCCTCTGTCTGCGGAGGAAGGGTGGCAAGGCAACTCATCTTCTTTTGGCTGGGAGGGGGTCGTGAGGCGATTTTTCTCTCTGTCGGCGGAGGGTGGGTAGCCAAGCATTTTTCTTTTGTTGGCAGAGTGAGGGTTGTGAGGCGACTTATCCCTCTGTTGGCAGAAGGCTGGTTGTAGTCGGGACTGACCATACCAACTGTGCCAGCCAGCTCAGCATACATGGATTGCCTCGTTGTTGAACCCCAATTGGAGGTTTTAATGGGGCTGTGCCCATCATTTCCTGTGAATCTTAACCTAAACCACTAAATTATCCGGTATAAAGTATTGCCAGTATTGATTCTCCTTTTGCTCTGGCTTTGGACTATAGGCGTGCATCCCTTTAGCGGGGGTGGGGTCCCAATCAGCAAGCAGATAGCCCCTGGGGGAATACTTACACCTCGCTTTTATGTGTAGTGAATTTTTAAATAGTCTAGCTGGCACTGTGCTTGTGCAATCTTAATTAAGTATCATGTTCCCTTGAAAATTGTTATACTGGAACATTATATAACAGCGACAAGGGTTTTTGCTTACACTTATTGCTAACATGTCTTCTACACTGATGTAATTATCCAGACAGACCATTTATTCTGACTGTGCACCCTATGCTGCAGGCATCTTACATTTAATGCGGTGTGCACAGTTGCAATTACGTCGAACATCACCTTCCACAACAAATTGGACGAATTGCCTATTTTCAACCTATATAATAGTTGTTTTTTTTGCTCACAAAGTTAGAAAGGGTTGCACGCCCCCGTTAATAACCAAATGCACCGGGGATTCATGGGTAATGGAACTGCTTAGGCACAGGAAAGCGCCTACACCTTCGCCCCAAACACCCAGACCTCAAGCTGATCTACACTTTTGCCCCATGCACCCATACCTCAAGGTGATCTACACCTTCGCCCCAAGCA
Source organism: Lamellibrachia luymesi (assembly GCA_009193005.1). Lineage (NCBI taxonomy): Eukaryota > Metazoa > Annelida > Polychaeta > Sabellida > Siboglinidae > Lamellibrachia > Lamellibrachia luymesi. The sequence goes on from SDWI01001207.1 coordinate 41,014, forward strand.
CCCATACCTCAAGGTGATCTACACCTTCGCCCCTAACACCAAAGTGTTAATAGATCATGTTCATGCAATATGTCCGTGTGGAGTGGAACAGTGCATGCGTGCGTGTCTTCTTGAGTAAATGTACGAGATTGATTATGTTTATGCGAGTGAGCATATCTCGTAGTTCTTAATAATAACTCCAACAGAATACCGTGAGACGTCTATTTCAAAATGCATCCGACCGTGACCAGTCCATTTGTAAAGGCAGTTAAATGGCAAGACGTAGGCATGCAATTTGTAGATAAGATAGACTCCTTGTTTAATTGTCTTGATGCAGCAATAATGACTAACATATACAACATAAATGCTATATCATAGTCGTTAATAGGTTTGGTGTATGCACACACAAGTGTTTTTGCTAAGTTGACTTCATGTATAGAGGCATGCAGAGTGGCCGTCAGAGATCCCGCTGATCTCCCGAGGGCCTAGAACAACGTCAAGCGTCTTGTCGACGTCGTCACTGAGAAGGTTCTACATATGTATGATCTATTGTTAAAGTGTGTCAGACTATGTGCGCTAAGTACTACTCCTATATTCATTGTTATTGCTCACGAAACAGTAGCCGTTGACGACATAGCGGTTAGTATAACTGACTACATTGTTTGTGAAAAGGTTTGTGATAACGGCATGTGATATAGATTGGTACGTGATGTGGACTAGTTATATACATTTTACCTAAACCATAAACATGTAACTGCATTTCATAAAGTTTTGAGCCCAACGTTCATACATTTATTGGACTTTCAGTAAGCCAGTAGTTTCATTGTCCACTTGTCAGCTGGGATTTTAATATGGATATTTGAGTAGCAATTTAGTTAAATATTTATTAACTTTCTTCCTACCTTGATTCGATCTATTATGTACTTGCTCTTATTAACAGGCGCCGTCTCTGCTATGGCGATCAGGATACCTTCGTAGCCATTGTTGACGAGTTTGATGTTGGCGCGTGTAGTACCGGCCAGCGACGAGTGGACGACGGA
>SDWI01001207.1:43661-65893 GCA_009193005.1 Lamellibrachia luymesi
TGGGTGTGTGTGTGTGTGTGTGGGCGTTCATGTGCGTATGTGTGTGTATTCATTATAGTGAATATCTCTGTGGGCCTGTTATCAAGAATGCAATATTCTTACAAATTGTCCATGACTGAAGGATCATTAACTTTACACGCTACGGATGACTCAATCGTTTCAAAGACAGTTGTGCGACAAAAGATTATTGGAATTCCTTTGAAGACAGGAATAGAGAGAAGCAGTAGTAGATATGTCGTAATCTCAACCACTGATTCACATATATGGACACACACACACAGGTTTGTTTATATCGACGTGCGCGTAATTGCCTTCGAGTAATGATATTGCGCGCAGCCGTTCATACTACTAGCAAACTTGTTGAATCGAATCGTAGGGGCTGACTAGAGTCGCACTCGAGTCAACTATTTGTGCTACGACTTGTGAATTCACTTCGAATTCAGAGAGATGACTCGAGACTTGACTCGGATTTGGAGTTGTGACTTGCCAACACATCTGGTTGTGGAACTGTACGCAAAACGAGAGGTGACAAGCCGCAGCGAATAAAATAATTGTTAAGTACTTATTGTTAATGGCTAATGTTGTGACGGGCAGCATACGCATACTTTGCTCGCTAACATCAAAGCAGACAAACCCAAATAATCATATCGATTGATGAACCCTGGTGACTCGGGACTTAACTTCAGATTACGAGAGAAACTTGACTTGGACTTAGAGGTCAATGACTTGAGGCTTGTCTTGATAGTTTGTGACTGGCCAACAAGTCTGCTTACTAACATTCAAACGGAGTTGTTGCTCATCGGCACCAAGACGCTCCACTTGTAGTATCTATGAAGTATCTATAAAGTAACAATGTTCGGACAACCACTGACGCCACGATGCTTTCCAAGTATATGCAAGATACGTGTTTTAGGGAACACCTTATAACACAAACACTACAGTTCGTCAACACACCAGCATCATATAAATTATTATGAAAACACTAAAAGTGCTACGTATATAAATTAATGGAAAATAATATTAATCTGCGAAGTGTCACATTGAATTTCTGTCTAATTAATTATTACGAAGTCTTAGAGTTTTATAGTCAAACTAGCAACTCATAACAGGACAAACGTAATGTCAAATGTAAAAATTCAAATGTACCATACCACGAACAACTGTATAATTATGTCAGATAAAAAGTAATCGTTTACACACGTGGTTAAACTGGCACAATGGGCGAGTGTGTGGTTGAAGTAGTAGATACATTAAATAACCACTGCACCACCGAAAGTGTCAATGTTTCAAACATACGTTTGTTTCAAACAATCGCGTTTTACCATTGAAGCAATGCGCGCGGTTGTGAGGCTGTTTTGATATTTGCGGGAAATATATGTTGCGTACTACGGATGCGGGGCTGGCGAGGACAAGACGTTGGGAGTTTAGCTCGAGCGCGTAGACAACTGAGAGGAAGGCACCTGTTAGACTTATGCTATGCTGCCGAGGCTAACTAACTCATTCACTAGAACCAGTGGATTCACTTTTGGGTCAACCATGCACTATTGCATAGCATGATGATTTCCACTTTCAGTCCAACATAATCCATAAATCATCAATATCAACTTACAGTCAACTCTGATATGTGTGAAGGCTGCGGTATAATGTCCAGTTTACAGTGAAATACGTCGCACTGCAATATAGTACATCACTCCCAATGGTGCCCGGTGATTTGGATAGTTTGCTAAGAGGTAATATGGTAATATAGTAAGTAGTAATTTGGCAAGAATCTACAATAGGGCCAAATTGGATGACAGCAACAAATACATTTTGAAACGTATATTTGACGTACTTTTACGTTTATTGACGAGGTTAACAGGTCTTCACAACTGACGCATTCAGTTACAATCTTAAACACAGATAACTGGTGCAACCCCACGCAGAAGAAAAACTGGCCTATGTTTAGGTCCGGCTACGTAGGTGGTGCAGTGGTTGCGGAGAGGGTGTTGCGCTTGAACGAAATTCCTGCGAACACCTGTCTCTGGTGTTGGCCGGCTGCAGCATGTCAAACCTGGACGAACGCGTATAACCATCAGACGCACAAAAGTTAGAAAGTCAGTGTGTCGTCACGTTCGCCATCCAGTTGCGAGGAGGCATCACTTATGTGCACTTATTTTGCAAAAGATTTCCTCGTTGAGCAGTCATCGTAAACTGATACTGATGTGGCATAAATATGCATTTTATTTACGAATAGCTAGAGTGCACCTGTTTTACGCACAAAAACAAAAACGTCCACGTTTCGGGAACCATCGGTGCCTTCTTAAAGTGTCTATGATACGTTTCTCACAGTGATAAAAACACGCGAGTGTCGCATCAAGAAACCTCTACTTAGCGATTACACAAAAACGGTTTATCTTTATCCCCAACTGTTATTTAGCAATATGTGTTTGAAGTTGTGATTTTGCGAAATATTCTGCAGCAATTAGACTACTTTCCTGCGCACGCGCATTGATGTGTTGTGACGTAAAAGCACACATTTCCGTGGTGTTTACACCTGGGTTCACAATGGCGTCCAGCGATTGCGAGTCAAGTTCCTCTCTCTAGTGGTTATTGTTTACTTGCGGATGAAAGAAGTGACAACGGAAGCCAACAAGTTGTTAACCAACCTATGGGTTCTTGCGCGTACATATTCGAACCGTAAGCTGCGGAAAAACCGGCACCAGGGAGCGAGAAACCAATTGTAAACGAGGATATCGATCGATTCCAACACCATAAATGACGAATGGTATGTAGACACGCCCCTAAGCCTACTGCTTTAGCTACATTCTTTGTTCCTAAAATTTGGACGTAGTAGTAGTATTTATAAAAAGTAATGGACTTTTGCATGTGACATCAGCCAGCCTTGAAAATGTGTTGCGAATCACAGTTACAGAGCAACGAACATTGCTAGAATTGTATGCTTGGAAACAACGTTTCTTGTGTCTCTGACACTGTAGCCTACCCTAACATAATGCCTATATGTTGCTGTATATGTCACTCGCGCATAACCGTCTTGTTAATTACGCCATGTGTTGTCAAACGATTATATCGTCGCATAGGCATACATGTTCGAACCGTTCGCTGCGGAAAAACCGGCACAAGAGAGCGAGAAACCAATTGCAAACGAGGACTTCGATCGATTCCAACACCATGAATGACGAATGGTATGTAGACACGCCCATTAGCCTAATGCTTTAGCTACATTCTTTTTTCCTCGAATTTGGACGAAGTATTTATAAAAAGTAATGGACTTTTGCATGTGACATCAGCCAGCCTTGAAAATGTGTTGCGAATCACAGTTACAGAGGAACGAACATTGCTAGAATTAAATGCTTGGAAACAACGTCTCTTGTGTCCCTGTAGCGTACCCTAACATTATGCCTATATTTTGCTGCATTTGTCACTCACGCATGACCGTCTTGTTAATTAGGCCATGTGTTGTTAAATTATTATTTCATCGTATAAGCAATACTGTTGTATGGACATTTTATTGTAATGTCAATACAATAGTACAATAGTGCATTAACACCTGTTTTGTTTGCAAACAATACATATGGAACATTAATATCAACATCAGTGGTAACTTATACAAATTATTTAAGATTACATATATGTTGTTGATACCACACAAATGTTTATTTGTATATAGTACACAGTTGTCACACTTTACAAATAATTTATATCTTGACTTCAATGTCACAAAGTTTTTCATATTATTGCTGATTCACTCAAACATACTTCTTTGCCAACAAACACACAATACACACTCAAGCTTACAGATATTTCTCACATGATATATACATTGCAAAATTTGTTAGTAAACACATACAATAATAACACATATTTTGAGGTTTTCATCCCTAGACATCAAACAAACACTAAACCGTATTGTTCTGCTTGTGACTAGAGAGAGGATAGTTAAAATACCAGTAAAAAGATGGCACATCTCTCCAAATAACATAATATCTTCATGGATACTACCCCAGTCCCCACTTTTGATACCACCCCAGTCCCCACTTTTGATACCACCCCAGTCCCCACTTTTGATACCACCCTAGTCCCCACTTTTTATACCATCCCAGTCCCCACTTTTTATACCACCCCAGTCCCCACTTTTTATACCATCCCAGCCCCCCACTTTTGATACCACCCCAGTCCCCACTTTGAAGAAAAATTACTGTGCCTATTTCATTTGTCATCTGACAAAATCTGCTCAAACTGCAACAATATGGAGATAGCAGTGTAGTGTGTGTGTCCGCTGCAAATAGGTTCCAGACAGTCTGCCTAGATGTGTGGGTGCTGCAGTCTGTCTACATGCATTATGCCAGTGAGTACCCGGCTGATGCTGCCAATTTGGAACCACAGCTCCATCAGTAAGGGCATATCTCTATATTTTCACTATGTAAAATATGTCAATAATTTAAATTGATGTTTTTTTAAACTCCGCTTTCACACAGACTTCACATAAGCCGAATGATATCGGTCAATGTATGCTTATCTACAAGTAATCTCACTCGCAACAATTTACATTAAACATAAGAGCCACTGGAAGTTTCATTACTGATATATAACTTTTGTTAATGATAATGTTTGCATACATAAATACTGTTCCTTTGGATAATTTGAACCAAAATGTACTTTATGATTAAAACAAATAAAAACACTAATATGTGTGTGCAATTCTAATTCTGAATGTGTTGTCACTTAGGTTTCCATAAGGTTTCAGGTAAAACAAAGGGGAATGTTCAGTGGGTTGGGGGGGGGGGGGGGGTGGGGTGAGAGCTAGACCAGGCTAACCGGGGTAAACTTAAATTAGCCGCAAAATACGAAGCTTATAAATTACACAAATTTACAACTTGTACGCTGTCCCTCATAAAGTGAAAAGGCTTGTGCCTGGCTGGTAGTCTTTTTATTAGAGACAATGTTTGAATAAAAATACATACTTGTTTTCCAGGAGATACCGCTACACTGTGTACTGGGTCTGGGGCTGCCTAGGAAGAATCCGGGTGACTCTACCCTGCTGTACATCCCAGGCCATTAGGAAGGCGTTAACAGAACCGACTGGAGAATACGTTGGTTTCAGGTACCCAAACCTGTAACCACACGTGGACACATTTATTTGTCATTGTCATGTGTAACTAGGCTTGCCCCAACCATTCGCCAAATCGCACCTGGCGAATGTTTCTCTCAATTGGTGAAAGAAAATCAAATGCTTTTCACAGGACTGGTGAAATTACTTTTTCTTTGAAGTTTCACAGGCATTTGTTGCCACTGAACATAGTTTTCATGAAATCCTAACCTAATGTAAATCCTTCTATGTGCTGAGCAACAGCCTCAGCCTTGTTTGGGCGTGTAACATCTGCTGACAGGTGGATTGGGGCTTGTGGCAGCGGTACATCCTCCCTCTGTGTTTTCTTTGACATGGAACATTGCTGACAGGTGCAAACGAGGAACATTGCTGACAGGTGGAGTGGAGCTTGTGGCAGCGGTCCATCCTCCCTCTGTGTTTTCTTACACAGCTCCAGGAGACTGGTCATGATGTCATCCATTGTCTGAAATCATAGTAGAGTCCATTGCTAAACGTTTTTCATACCGAGTTGATCACACCACATTGAAAATGGTGGTATCAATACTTGAACTAACGTATGCATCATTTCGGTGTGCATCTACATGATAACACTTACAGTAAGAGGCCTCCTCTGTGATCTCGTGAACACATAGTGTTGGTCCTTTTTTCACTTAGGGTGGTGCATGGCATACATAGCCTCACCATCATGTCGCTTAGCTTGTGGTAGTATGAACTGTCATTATAGTGCATGGTGGCCATAATAGTATTGTTAAAATAACATAATCGAACACATTTGTAAGGAAACAAGAAATATGAATAGCAAAATACTTTATTATGAAAATTTATAACGAAAAAAACTTGCACATCTCCTTAAAATATTACTTTAACACTGTATGCTAATTAATATTTTTTTCATTATTTGGCTATAAGTATATTTTAATAATTTTATGCAACAATATATATTTGTCAAGATACAGTTCCTTTAATTAGCAAACACACTCACACATGATGGGAATACAAACAAAACACTCATTAGTGACCCCCTCCCACATACACAAATTCTGGTTTGGAATTTGCATTCTTACCGTGCAAGCATGCCATGATACGAAAAGGCATACATCTTTGGGGCAAAGTGGATGACAAAGCTATGGAAGCCCTCAAAGGGTAAATGCTGAAGGTCTGGTACTGGGTGGACACCTTCCTGATGTCTTTGCACAGGGTTTTGTCCCTCACCAGCTTCGTGAGTGTTACTGCAGCTTTGGAAGCTTAACCAAATAAGGTATTCAACATCAGGAATGAAGTAATCAAAGTTCAACATTACTCAACAGTATTTGTGCAATTAAATGAAATATATAATATGCATTGTAAAAAAACATTACATAATTATATATTTTTAGTAAAATCTTAAATTACTTAATTAATAAAGGGATTATGTACCATGTGATGACAGTTAGAACACACAAACGCACGAACGGACGCACACATTAAAAGCAGTAGTATCCATCAGACATGGGAATAGGGTTGGTGGTTTTTTAAAGTCGTTCGCCTAAGGGTAGGAATTTTGTGTGATGGCCAAAGACATACAGATAAAAATCAGTCTCAATTTGAATGTACACAACAATGCCTATAATTATTGCTGGTTTGAAAATGTTCAGCCCTCCCCTCCCAGATGTGCTATGCATATAGGTTTTGACGGCAGTGCGCGAGCGATAATACATGGTATCCAGTTGTAAATAACTCTCGAACAATTGCCTTGAACATTCTTATATATAAAGCTTCTCACACAAGTTCAACATCTTTTCATTGGAACCAAACAAATGTACACCGTTTGGCGTCAGTTCTGTGTGTACACACAACGAAATATAACCCATATTCTTTACACAGGCATCAAAACAGCCGACGTCGCCAGTGGACTCCAGATCTAAAACTAGGTCACGAAACTTACGTTCCCTATAGCCAAGAGGCTCCCCTTTCCAGTTAAGGACAGGCGAGGGTCCAGGCCACCGAAAACAATTCGACTAGGTTATGGAACGTTATTAAATGCAATAAGCACAAGCAGTAAACATGTATTCGTATATATACTCATCGTTATTATACGTATATCACACAAGTTTTGTGATGAAAACCGTAACATAACATAGCGTCTTGCGAGCGTTGATTAAGGTCAATTTCGCCCACCATTTGACGATAAACGCACTCGTAGTCAATTATTTGTGGAGTACGTTTCTTCTGCTTTTTGACACCAACGTGTAATAAAGCTGTTAGCGCGTGTCGGCTTTAGATCTTCAGCTATTAGTTCCGATACCGATCGGGGTCGCAAGTGCGAAATATACAAGTAATTTTTAAATATCCTGGAACAGCGCCTAACACGATTATTGCCCTATAACTGTAGCCTATTACCGTTTCGTGAAGTTGTTCACGCAATTGTCCAATCGAACCAACTGTTACAACTCGTCCATTGTAGGATGACCCACCACGTCGATGTGTCGAGGATCAGTCGGTCACCCGGGGACGGTACATGACTCTCGACATCCCGGGCACGTTCACCCAGGCTATGTACGTGTGGATCGATGGCAGTGGAGAGGAGCTCAGGGCAAAGACGATTTTGAACCAAAATGCGCAGAAGGTGAGATATAGTGTGACATATATGTTGAAGGGTCATCATAATAAAATTATTCACGATATTATGAGACAAAAATCAATGATTAGACATATAATGGTGTTTTATTTAGTTTGCATAATGTATCAAAATGTCATGGTAAATACATACATTGCTACACTTCTGATACAATTTATTTATTATTGATGATAATTTTATTATGGAGTGTCTGAATTCGCATTGTTTTGCGAAATGCGAACGTTTACACACTGTTTTTTTATTATGTACTAGAAAAGTAAAAATAACTATCCGACAGAGGGCGGTAGTGTACACAACTATCCGACAGAGGGCAGCACTGTAATAAACTGCACACTTTGCTACACTGTAGATTGCCCTGTGTGGAACTTTGACGGTTCCAGCACAGGTCAAGCGGAAGGCTGCAACTCTGACATATTCTTGCATCTCGTCAGCATCGTCCGTGGTCCATTCCGAGGAGGAAGGAATAAACTTGTGCTCTGTGAGACTTACACGCCTGATAAGGAGGCCACTGGTGAGGAACAATAATTATTGTGCACTAAACGATATCTTCATCCTGGGCCAGTGGCTAAAGGGAGCGGATAATAAGCGTTTTGATGAGCATATTGTGTGTCGTTTAGTTATTTGTAGATATAACATTTCTGTTTGAAGTCTATATAGATGTAATGTAGTGACTAGAGTGTCACTGCGTAACACACGTCTGTACAATTTAAACTTTGAATAATGCAACAATAGTATAATTATTATTGCTTGTGTATATAAGGCAATACAAATGTTGGCATTGCCTAAGTAGTACACACTTGATGGTCAAGTAATGTGCCAATTGTTTTACAATAACGTGCGCTGGTGTATGTACTTACTTACATATCCTCTTTGTAACATCGTTGGAGAATACGGCTATTGTACGCAGGCAAATTGTTAATGATATAAGTTAACTGGGGTGTCACCATTACGCTAACCTGTTGTGCGCGGTGAATCACGTAGACTGTCTGCCACTACAGAGAGTAACCGACGACACTCGTGCAAAACCGTGATGGAGAAAGCTAAAGACGCGAAGCCGTGGTTCGGGATCGAACAGGAGTACACGCTGCTTGGTCTCGATAAACACCCCTTCCGGTGGCCCAAGAAAGGGTTCCCAGGACCACAGGGTTAGGTTACTTGTTTCTGTGGAGGTATTTCAAAGGAGAAAGTCGAGCAATATATTCACGTAGAACCGCGTTCGTGTTTAATATGCTATATTATGTTATGTGCATATTATGTGGGTCCAACCATGCGTTACTTTAGTGTATACTACCTCGATGCTATATGAATCGCGCGACTCTCGCTTAAGAACTCTTTTGATTATTCCGTTGTTAAATGTGTTCCATTTTTGCCTTTTTATTTATTTTATTGTAAACAAAGTTAGTATTAGTTTGCAAGACGCAATGATTAGGATGATTATATATTGTATCCTCGCAATGTAATCAATTAGTTACTAATGACATCAACATATTCTCTAAGGTTGATATGTTCTCTTGTATTGGAAGTGTCTGTGTTTCATCCCACAACGAAATACTCCGTTTTAGGGCCGCAGTGTTTCGTGTAAAGCATCATGAAGCAGACAATGCTCATGTGCAACAAATGTTAGAACACAGGATGTATCAGTAGAATGGGCAAGACGAGTGCTCCCAATTCATATTACACCTCATTTTGCGGTACATTTCCAGTAACCATCATTTAGACGTCACCACGATATGCAACCGGAACGTAGTTCCGGTAGAATACGAACTCTTTTGTCTCGACCAATGCTTGAATCGAAGAATACGCACTTCGTCAAGAACTACCCGCATCAACTGTCACTGAATCTAACAACAAATGGAAACAATCACACGACACAAATTTACGTTTGAAGGGACGATTTTGACAGAACAGGTAAATACAGGTAAATACATTGTATTTCTTCCACTAAGTACAACTCACCACAATGGGTGTCATAATCGGCTATTTTGTTCGCTTGGACGATGCAAAATGTGGGATCAACCATGTGGGATGTCGATGATAGGACTGTTTCCTTCAACACAATATTGTCATTCATTATTTTCGTTAACCACCTGCCAGGTGGGATTGACGGAGTAACGAGTAAAACATATATAAATGTACTTGAAGTAAATGAAAACGTAATTCATTCATTCATCCATTCATTCATTCATTCATTCAACTAGCCGACATGCCTGTTGCATCTAAATTAGATGGGATAGATTTAAAAGGACTGGTCAAATACGTCTCAAATCGTTTCATTTGATAGCACAGGGCAATCGGCAAAGCGAGATCACATAACGCCAAAGATGAAACGTTTAACATTGAGAAAATATACTTAATTACAAACACAACAGTACACACAAGTGCACTTCATTACGAACAAAAGTACACCTAAAAAAAATTTTATTACAAAAAGGAAAAATACTTCGTTACATACTTTCATTACAGGGATGTGAGATGTAATAAGAATAATACAACACAAAGACATCAACAAACTAACATTGTGACCTGAGAAATAGCAGGTTCGCTCCATCCCAATATAATGCAAGTAGTTGACATGCTAAAAGCCCCGATAAAACTCCACATACACCACGACACACAATGACGTAGGAGAGACATATATTAACAGAACGTCAGAGACAGGGGAAGATGTAGAAGTAACACACGTTAAATCACTGGAATTATTCCAACATATTGGCACTGTAGTGAAGAGAACAAACAAGGTGTAGTGAAGAAAACAAAGGCTAAAAAACATGATTAAGGACCCGGCGATCCAGGCAAGTTAATAGCCATATATCTATGCATACATGCTCGCACGCACGTATAGGCCACGCACACACGCTCGCACATATATACACGCACAAACATACATGCATATACAGTGCCCGGATTATTTTTGTCGTTGTCACAGAAACTCCACACCTGACAAACTAAAACGAACAGGAAGATGGAAGCAGATGAACAGGAGAAGTAAAATGCTTATAAAGGAAACCTGAAGAAAATACAGAAACTACACTTGTGTGAGAGAGTCAGCGATTAGCCAAGCGTTTGTCCGATAACACAATAATCAAGTGATAATGTAGTAACCACCGATACAGTAATAGACAACTAATGATGTAATAATCTTGAAAATAGACACTATAGATAGATAAAATAGGGACCACGCTACACGAAACATGAACGGACACTTGCAATGACGTTCTAGGCAAAAAGTTGTGGCTGCGAACAGCAAACATGGAAGTTAGTCAAAGAAAGGAAGCAGATAAAGCAAAAATGGTCAATCGACGCAATACCGAAGAGTGCAAACAGTAGTGCTACTGGCAACTTAACGAAACAATTATGAACAGTGGAATCAAAGACACTCAAAGCTATGCCGACGACTGAACCACACAAACTGAAATGGCAGCACACAGAAAAGACACAAAGGAACTAGATGACATAATAAGAACACAATAAGGGTAAAGACGACATCCTTCAAAACCAGAACAAAACAAAGGAAGAACAGTGAACAAATAAGCTAAGCAAATATCTATATGGGAAGAACACTAGAACAACGTTTTCAGCAGAGATTCATTAGTAGAAACACCAGATACGCCGAGAGTAGAAATGCTGTTAAATGTCAACACAACAAACTCACTTTCAAACGCTGAAACAAGTAGATCACTGAATAAGTTAAAGAACATACACAGACCAATAACATAAACCAAAGCACATATGATGCATCAATTCTTTATAATCATCTGCGAACGTGAGGAATTCCCCCAAAAGCAAAACCCCAAGCTGACAAAAGTAGGTTACATGGGAATATGCTAAACTGGACAGGGATTACATTTCTCTCAGTACTAATTAAATATTCATTCTTGGATAGACTGAATGAAGCAACTGGGTGACGATTATGTGAAGAACAAGCTCGTTTTCAAAAAAAGACAAATAATCTTATTGCGACAGTGAGAGTAATAACGATAGAGTCAATTGTGTAACAGTCACATGTACAAACCGACCGATAATGTAATTTTTAACCGTGAATGTAAAGCAAACCATAATGAAATTACCGGAATAAAGAGGGAATATAAAAAGAGAGAGAAATAGAAAGATAAAAGCAATAGAGAGAAAGAGAGAAAGAAAGAAAGAGAGGTGGAGAGAATGAGAGAGAGAGAGAAAGGGAGAAATAGAGAAAATTAGAAAGAGAGAATGACATAAAGAGAGAAAGAGAGAAAGATAGGAAGATAGAAAGAGAAAGAGAGAATGACATAAAGAGAGGAAGAGAGAAAGATAGGAAGATAGAAAGAGAGAGAGAAATAGATAAGAAGAAAGACAGGTAGAAAAATAGAAAAAGAGAAACAGAGGAAGAGAGAAAGATAGAAAGATAGACAGAGAGAAAGAGAGAGAGAGAGAAAGAGAGAAAGATTAAAAGAGTAAGAGTGAGAGAGATAAGAAGCTAGAAAGATAGAAAGAGTGAAAGAGATGAAGAGAGAAAGATAGAAAGAGAGGAAGATAGAAATAGAGAAAGAGAGCAAGAGAGAAAGAGAGGAAGATAGATATAGAGAAAGAGATAGAGAGATAGAAAATAGAAAGATAGAAATATAGAAAGATAGAAAGAGAGAAAGAGAGGAAGAGAGAAATACAGAAATATAGAAAGATAGACAAAGAGAAAGAGACGAAGAGAGGAAAAGAGGAAGATATAGAGACAGAGAGAAAGAGAGCAAGAGAAAAAGAAAGCAAGCTAGCAAGATAGTAATAAAAAGTCATGGTGAATGAGTGAGTGAGTGAATGCGTGAGTGAGTTAATAAGTGAATGAGTTACTCAGTGAGGGTCATAATAGTAGTGCGGTGCAGAAAGTTCATGATTTGCGGAGAAAGGACCCTGGCGGAGAATGGCGCGATGGAGAGAAGGCTGGAGCGAACGAGGGAGAGGGAGCGATGAAGGTAGTGAACCAACGAGGGAAACAGGGCGGTGTTTAAACAACCAGCAAGTACTTAAAGAAGAAATGATGGACAGATATATGCCCGGGAGAAGGGGAAGGTGATTCAGGAGTATATTGTGTCCTGTGTTTTTATAGTCCAAGCAGCCATCAGCATTATCGGTTGATTATTACATCATCGGTTATTGCATCATTGGTTATTATAACATTATCTGTTAAATATTACATTATTGTTTGTAACAAACGTGTCAGTCTGCATCATATTTTTAAGTTTTCTTGTGTATATAACATCATATATTGTTCATACTGGAGAGTGGGACAATATTTTACGTTTTGTTATAAATTAAACATCTGATCCACTTCCTCCAGTATCAATGACCGGTTTGAGGTAACACGTGTTTGTCGGCAGCCCGGTGGTTCTATCGAGTGTGCGTTCATCACCAGTGACGTAATCAACATGGCTGTTTTTGCCTATCTTCAAAACATCATCAAATAATTGACAATTTAGATAATTAAATAGCATTGATTAATTTAGAACAGTGACCTGCTGTATAAAGTATACAAATTCATAACTTCGTTAATATTAAAGATAGAAAGACTAGAAAGACAAAGTGTACTGCTTTTAATTGCATAAAAAGCATTTGACCAGAGATATAACGTAATCAGATAAGTAAGAATTAATATAATGTAATAAGAATTAATCTAAGGTGCAGCTAAATAATTAGAATAATGGGCGTGTTTAGAGCCCTACAGCAAAATGATATATAACTTTGTCATTATTCAAGATAGCTTAATGACATTTTCAGGAAAGAAAGGGAAACAAACATTATTTCTAAAACAGCAAGCACGTAGACAGTACTATGTTTTGTACCTTTCAACAGCACAAGACAGAATCGCAGTAGATCAAGTCTACTTCAAGTTGATGCATTGGCATATTTTAGTCGACTGCGTCCGTGTGCCACTCATGAATTTGTCTATTTTGCAATTGTACACAATGTGGCCTTCGTTCTCTGACCATATGTGACATACCGGTCGGCCAATGACTTTGCCTGCCATGATATCAGCAAGGTCATACTTCTTGCCAGTTCCGATGTGATGTTCTTCTGCAATTACTGCTAAGTCTGTATTCTTCAGTTTCTTCTGCAGCTGTTTTCTCCTTTTCGTTTCCTTCTGCTGTCGCGTTGTGGCAGTTCGTTTCGCCGCCTCATTCTGAAAGTCATGTGCTAACGCATCTCTCAAGCCACCACATGCAACTGTTCCAGTTTTCAGAAACTTGAGTAATGTATTAGTAGTTGGTGGTATTTTCTACACATGTAGAAGAGAACGTGAAGACGACTGCCTCTGTAGCGTGGAATATTACCCCTTGGTAGTCCTTCAGAATCCAAGTATTTCTTGATACCTCTTGGGTCTGCCTTCCCATCATTGTAACGCATCTTGTTCATTTGCAGAAAAATGTTGCCGGCAAAGCAGTCACTGCCAAAAACCCGTCCTTTCGGTGTTTCACACTGATGGAGTGCTGACATCGCTGAACTGGCAATTGTATCAAGTGGATGGAGGTGACAATTCAGTTCCGTCAGGGACTTATCCCACGCTTTGTTCACAAGCTGTATTGTAATATGATTCGCTGCCACTTGGTCTGTCGTGTAGTTTGACATGTTACCTATCAACACGACTGCAGGTCAATCTCTGTATATGCTTAATGGACGCTTGTCAGATGGTCTACCGACTCACTAATGTGCTGCGAGAAGTCAGCTGCAGAGTCACCTGTACGCTGTTAATGTGGCAACCGTCTTGCATTGTCGCATCAAAGCCAAGCGTCAGGTCTTTGTTCTGTATAATTGCCTCAACCATTTGGAAATCAGCAATTACACCAAGTTCTCTGGCCATCAATTCTACAGTGCTTCTGGTGGGGCACTGTCAAGTTTAAGACCAAATCTCACAGCCAATTTGTTGATGAGAACTGTAATGTTTTTGTCGGTACCTGGTACACTGTGCAGTCAAAAACTGCCAGGCGCAAATCTGGGAAGAACATATTCCCAGGCTTGTTTATTTTCTCAACAGACACTAAGCTTTCAAATTCCTCTTCAAGCAACATTTTCTTATTTTCCAAATCTCGGATAATGTCAACGTGGGCCCTCGATTTTTCTTCTACCTCGTGTAGTTTAGTATGTTCGACTGCGGCCTCTGCGGCAGATGGAGCTGACCTGCACCTGTCTTGAAGTCTTTTTAATCTCCTCTTTGTGTTTTCCTGGCGTGTTTATCCGAGTTCTCTCAGTTCAGCAGGCTGATCCTTTTTTTCCAGCTTTCAGTCTTTTGATCTGGTCGTCTTTCCTTTTGACCTTTTGACTGAGAACGAGTTAACCGCCTGCGATTTACATAGTTTCACTTTGGCTCGAAGCAGTGCCATTTTTGAGTGCTGTTTTTCAGACGTGTCTTTTCTTATCCGAATCGATTTTGTTAGACTCTTCCTCAACACTGTACAATTTGCACATTTTGTCAAATCCCGAACTGCACTAGTACTGATAGACGGATTTTTTATCAGTAAACTGATCTGTATTTGTTGATGGACGAGCAGTTGTCGATGGGCCTGTATTGGTAGACGGGGTAGCAGGAACACCACGGGTAAACTCCAAACATCTGGTTACAAATGTTCTTGAAACCCAGCGTGGTTGTAACTAGCCTTCTGACCATATATTTAGTAGACATTGACTGTGGTTTCAGGATCGTAGCCACTGCTTCAGTCTTAACCACTGCTTCGGTCTGAGCTAATTTATTTTTCCAAATATATATAGAGGACATGTCTATTGAACAGGTCAACACCAACAGGCGTGGCATGAAATGTATCAATGATATACTGTCGACCAATTCCTTGGTTAATATCAGGGTCAATGCTTTTCTTCTTTTTTGGTGACACCCTTACAGTAATCTCCCTGTGCAAAGACAAACATAAAATAAATATAAGCCCTGATTCAGCGTTAGCTGGAGACTAGTCCAATGTACTCTTACTTTACATTTCACTTGTTTGGAGCATCACAACAGTTTGGGCAGAAACAAAAACATATTAAACATAATACTACACAGTCAATTTCCACCAATTCCACTGAAAACAATTGATATTAATAATGAAAACAACACTCCACATGTGTTTGTTGTTGTAAACAGCATCCGTGAACCAATCATCGCTCTGATTAATGTCACGTGACCATCAGTTGTCGATTAGCACCGATAATTCAATGGTTCAAAATCTGCATTCATCCATGATGCAATTAAAAATAAGTATGTCATAACTTCTACAGCATTTAAGTTAATATATTTTAAAGTAGTATACCCCATTAAAAACACGATAATCAAACATTGAAGTGTGCGTCTTTTCTGGGAAATCGGGCACCATTTTCTTATGTTTCAACCAAGAGGCCGGTTGGCTAACCATTTTGGGGCGTCTACTAAAGTATCAGGTACATATTGAATCTCCACCAAACTTCACACATACATCACTAAATATATATATATATAACGTGATCATTAGATTAATAAATGTGATTGAACTTTCCATCATATAGAACTTTAATGACTTGTACACCACCCAATCTTCTATTTGCAATATTTCTGGAAATTGTCATTGTACGGAAACAAATTTGAAAACGAGACTAAACTATGACGCGTTTTCTACTGCCATAGCATCTAATTATTGTGGGAATCCCTACCACTAGCCAATAGGAATGATTCAGTAGCGGAACCCGTGTGGGAGAAGCCATCAACTACAGCACAGCTCTCGGGGGACCACGCAGTCAGCCGTGCAGGGTCGCCATTGTCGCATACCTCAAATCGATCAGATGATCATTTAAATGGTTCCACGGGATACAGTGTCCTATGAAGTTTATAACACTTTTGGAATTTTTTTTATATCTTCATTATTTCCGAAGTTATTCCACTTTTTGATCTCTGAAAATTAGCATTATTGTCTATTCAATTTGGTTCCATTTCTTGTGAGTGCTGAGGACTGTATTTCATTGATATGAAAATAGCAATAGTTTTTAATGTATTGAACATATTGATGTGAAATAAAAAGGTATGTGACCCAGAAATGAATGTTAATAATATATGGCCTTGGCATGACCTAATTAGTTGACCTATATTTAACCTTTGACCTATTTACATGGCGTAATGGCATTATTTGGTTGTAATTAATTAGTAAATGGGTTTATTAAACCTTTATGGTATGGAAATTGTCAATGTATCGACTTCAATGTCATGTTACTTGGTAAATCCATATTTTTGATGACCTAATTAATTGACCTACATTTCACATTTGACCTATTTACGTGGATTAATGGGCTAATTTAGCTGTTATTTAATAGGTAATGGGCCTGTTTAACTTTTAATGGATGGAAAATGTCAATTTATTAACGTGAATACTATGTGACCTTGTAATTTTTACATTTATGATTACCTAATTAGTTTACCTGCATTTCATACTTGACCTATTTACAGGAAGTAATAGCATGGAAAAAGTTGGTCCACCCATACAGGGCTAGGGGCATCAAAATAATTGTATGTGTTTAGATTATGCTACAGTTAATTGTAAATATTTCACCATGTATTAATTATCAAAAGGTTATACCATGTTATTCAAAAGCAACTATTTATTTCGATATGTACATACTTTTCCTCAGACAATGTCAATGCCTATCTATGTTCATCATATTTTTTATTTCTTGCAGGCAAATGCACTAATGTGTCAATGTTCCATAAGCACACTGTCTCAGTATCAAGTTCATGGTTTTGTTTATCATTTGTTTATCATATCAGCACATTTGTCAAAACCAGAATTGATCACTTTGATGTCACTCATCGANAAATATAACAAATGTTATCATATTTAATAGTAATGACACTAAGAAGTTTTTCTTTATTTTTCTTCAGGATATTCGTAAGTTTTAAGAAGTTGGTGGTGCTGGAGTTTTAGAACTCATCCTTGTCTTTGTTATAAGATTATAGGTTTGTCTGCTCTAAACGTAGCGGGCCGCGGGCTTGCGGGCCGCGGGCTTACCCATCTTTGGCCCGCGGGTACGGGCCGGGCCTGGGCCTGAAACTTGCGGGACGGGCCGGGCCTGGGCCAAACATTCACGGTCTGGGTCGGGCCTGGGCCGGGCCTGGGCCTAAATTCTAGTTTGCAGGCCTGGGCCGGGCCGGGCTTGAAAAATTATTGCGGGCCTAGGCCGGGCCTGGACTCAAACTGCTAATTGCGGGCCGGGCTTGGGATCAAATTCTAGGCCCGCGCAGGGCACTAATACCTATACGACATATCCTCCCCGAGGGAGACAAGTCCACGATGAAGACGATTGAGAGTCACACCTGATTGACAACCAGGAGCCAAATTCCGACGGCCACACGTAAAAGCGGTCAGTTGAATCGATCCCATTATATAACTAGAAACAGGAGCAGGTCACCACGTCGACAATATATCTGCAGGGAATGACCGCAAGACATACCACAATCACATATTCTACTGTCGAATGTTAACTGTTGTTGCCGTTTGCTGGACAGTCACTTGTGGGGCGCGGTGACGTGTGGTTAGAACATCGGACTTTCAGTCGAGAGAACCCGGGTTCGAATCCTGTTGCTGACGTTTCGAAACTTGGCTAATTTCGACCACTCCACATTATTCCAATTCACTCAGCGGTTTATATGCTTATATGGCTATAAATAGTCGTTGCGCAGAAATTGCAGCGTGGCTGAATGGTTATCCGAGAGGTCGAGATGGCGTAGGAATGAACATACCTGCTGCGGGGTGAAGTGTAAAGCGCTTTGAGCAGTTCCAAGGACTGGATAGCGCGCTACATAAGAACGCATATTTACATTTAGTTGACGGAGAGCCTGTAGATGTCCGTTCGTGCGAGACGAGGCCGAGCTGCCACTCCTCGACCGCAGTGCCAGTGGCAGCGGCGACACGCAAAGGCCGGTGGCGGTATTATAAGGAAAATAGTGTTCATTATTAATTCCGCCTTACTTTGTTGTGTGAATTGTTATAAAAAAAAATGTTTATTGCACATGTTAACTTTATAATTGTTTTGTATACGCTTGTAAAATATTACTTATATATAATGAGTTAGAATGAGAGTCTCCTGGTGGTCCAGATTCTGGCAAACATCCGGTTATGTTGTAACAGTGGAACGTGTACGCTGAAACTAAGCTAGTGCGAGAGCGACAAACAGTGGCGCCATATCACGGAGTCTGGATAATCGAGGCTACTATATTATCACAGTGGCGCCACTCAGCATGTTACTACTGACATAGTTTGATTATAAATTCAAAATAGATCTGGTGTGATAAAGAATTGGTTGGCTGGGCAACGTCTTCTTTGCATGATTGTTGTCTACAACTTGTTATGTCATTGCAACTGTGTACTTGAGTAACGTAGCATTGTTTCAAACAAAAACGAACATTAGTGTGTTGTCTAGACATATTTTTAATACAATCACTACTATCCACAATTGTATGCAATTGAAACTGATACATTTCTTTGCAAAAATGTGGAGTTAACAAATGAAATAAAGATGTGCAGAATAAGTGCATCAAATGTAAGTTGTGGTGAAATGGTGAGTGACGCCAATGGTGGGGAGTTTGGTTGCTCGAATATTTACTCGGTGACAAAATGGCGGAGACCCACGTACATGCTTAGCAAATATTGTGTGCCAATTGATAATGCTGTATAAACTGGCGTGACCAATTGTCTTTTACTGGAAAAGGAAATTATATTTACATATATTAAGATGTGCACCCTCCAAAACTTTAAGGTAGTATATATCAAACAAAGATTGCTTGCGTATTTAATGTTTCATATGCTGTACAGTTAACACCATTCTTGGAAAAACGTCATTGCTATGTGCACTCACACAAAGTCGTTCACAAACACCATGCTATGTTCTTGCAGCATATAAGCGAGTGTCACAAATACTCACGAATACAAAGCCCAGTTGTCAGTTAAACACAAATATCTAACAAAACGACATGCATACAAGTATGTAGACAGTTGTCAGTATTAAAAAGATACATTGAAAACATATAGAGCGAGACAGCCATACATTACAAACATAACACTACATAGGAAACATTTACAACATTATTGCATGTATTTATGCCTAACTTTGTGTTATTAATGGTGCTGATTGGTGGCGCTGATTGTCACTGTCATCAGTGGTGCTGATTGACACTGTCATCAGTGGTGCTGATTATCACTGTCATCAGTGGTGCTGATTGACACTGTCATAAGTGGTGCTCACATTCATTACCTGTGCCAACTTTCATTACATATGTTGACTCGTCGTTGGGAGATTTTACAATGTTCCCCCGATTTTGGGATTCGCCTTTAGATTTCTCGTCAGACAATCGCGTATCTATGCTACCGCGAGTTCATTCGCCTGCGGAAATATCCAAATGTCCCGCTTTTTACCTGATACAGTAGTTCCACTCCGTTAAAGTTCTATTCTCAGTGGCGGAAGGGTCTAACATCCATGGGCGGATCCAGGGAGTAACCACCAGGTGCCCGGGCACCCCTCTTTAATTCGACTGCATTTTTCCCGTGAATTTAGAAATAGTTGTCCAGACACCGCGAGGTGGCGCCCTCTTCACTTGTTCCTCAGTTGAGGATATTTCTAACATACAAACTAAGGTCATTGCCATTTGTAGTGCAATTTGGCTCAGTCTTTCTGATTTGGCTCCCCATCCTTCAATAACATCTTGTAAATACGCATTACTAAACGTAAATGGTTTTGTTGTCAGTGCAGTTTTTGTGTGAATTTCCAATTTTCTACAGCTGATGCTAGGCTTGCAAACCAGTGAGAGACAATCGCCTTAAGCTGCAGCCATAGTAAAGAAGGTCATTCTACTTGAAAAGTAGATTATCGCCCTGAGAAGCCACAGCTGTGGCGCCATCCACCATGACACTGATGAGAGAAGCCACCGTCGTGTCGCCATCCATCATGACACTGATGAGAGAAGCCACAGTTATGGCGCCATCCATCATGACACTGATGAGAGAAGCCACAGGTGTGGCGCCATCCATCATGACACTGATTAGAGAAGCCACCGTCGTGTCGCCATCCATCATGACACTGATGAGAGAAGCCACAGCTGTGTCGTCATCCATCATGACACTGATGAGAGAAGCCGCCGCTGTGGCGCCATCCATCATGACACTGATGAGAGAAGCCACCGCTGTGGCTCCATCCATCATGACACTAATGAGAGAAGCCGCCTCTGTGGCTCCATCCATCATGACACTAATGAGAGAAGCCGCCTCTGTGGCGCCATCCATCATGACACTGATGAGAGAAGCCACTGGAGTGGCGCCATCCATAATGACACTGATGAGAGAAGCCACAGCCGCGTCGCCATCCATCTTCAGCTTGCGTACGTGTGGACGTGTGTGTGTGCATGCGTGCGTGCGTGTGTATATACACCCTGTGTAAATTTGGATTTTTGGATCTATATTTTATCGAGACAGACATTGCTAGCAAAATATCCAGTGAAGCGCTCGTTAGTGCTGGGATCGGACTGTTGTGTGTCAACACGCAACTTAGTTTGTAAAGTCCCCCATAAACCATTCATCCGACGTGATGTGGTTTTGCAGAGTAGCTCTCGTCTGGCGGAAGGCAATGATCACTCCAACCACAGTGATCAGGATGAGCACACATGCTACAATTATAATGATAGGCAGCAGTGAATGTTCTAGTCGTGTCGTTGGTTCAACCAAGGCGGCAAATACAAGCAAGTGACCTAGATTGGGTTTTGATTAAACGTAGTCGCTGTTCTGAATTTTGCGACGACAGAAAACCCAGACGGCTGCCATTACAAGGAACATAACTAGTATAACGACTCCACCAACGATGTACAGTAAGGTTGATATAACGCTTGATGGTCCAGGTGGCGCTGCTGTCGTAGGTGCTGGCGTTGCTGGCGTTGCGGTCGTTGCTGGTGGTATATAAACCAAGGCGGCTGACACGACGTTGGATACGTCGCTGATTCTTGACCAGCTGTGGTTGACCTTGAGGCCGAAGAACAAGGTCTTGTCCTCGTAGGCGGCGGGGAAACGTATCACGAACGTCTCGTGCTCGGAGGCGTTCGCGGGCGAGTTCAACCCTCCGAATATGACGTCAATCTCGCCGAACTGGAGGGCGTTCTCGAAGGAGTGCCGCAACACTTTGATATCGGTGCTGTAGCGGATGTCATAAGACGATGCTGTAAAAATCGCCATAAGCGAAAGTGATTTTGAATCGTACTGATCTACATCTGATCTACAGAAACTGCATCTTGGGAAATCTTGAGGAGAACACGGAATTAAATTTGGTGGATTGGATATTTGTCTAAAGCGTGGAATATTGATCGGATAAGTATTATTATTGCGTGATTATTAAACATAAACTTACAAGAGTCCTTGTTTAGTCAATAGTTGCTGTTAAAATTTAGCTATAGGAGTAATTTAGTGTAGTTTATATCGTAGATCTCCGAAGACTCGGTAGCGCGAGCGATAATTAAGGTTTGTTGTTGTCAGTTGATTGGGTACATAATAC
>SDWI01001207.1:79678-91972 GCA_009193005.1 Lamellibrachia luymesi
TCTCTGTCTCTCTCTCTCTCTCTCTCTCTCTCTCTCTCTCTCTCTCTCTCTCTCTCTCTCTCTCTCTCTCTCTCTCTCTCTCTTTAGATGGCATTAAGCTACCCGAATAACTCTCCCACAGTCTCTCACAATACGCTCGTCCGATGAAGTGCTGACCTTGCATTTGGAGAAGTAATTTTCACGCCCCCTTTACTGCAGGCAACTTTGAAGTTCTTCAGTGGACATCATTGTTGTGTCATCGGTATATCTGATGTCAACGCTGATGTATTAAAGGGACGTGGAAAACATCTGCATTCATGGTTGAAGGCCAATTACTACTCTAAGAGAGGGTTGTAGCAAGGGTCTCAACCTCAGTCCCACATGTTTTGAGGGCCAATTAATTTTGAGAGTCCACCTCCCACCAATCCCACCTTTTTCAGAGGCCAGATTCCCACCTCCCACTATTTATTTTGGGACCAACCTCCCACTTCCTACCACACCCCTCATACTAGTCCTTAATGGGCAAGTTGAAATTATACCTGAAACTGCATTATAGCCACCTATGTGATTCGTTAAACGCATAGGCTATATGTAAAGTATTGTGATATACTTTGGGAACGAAAAACGTGTAGCTGAAACTGTCTAATAGTGACTGACCGTACCTGGGAATCCGAACTCGCGGACAATCGTGGTCACTGGCCCCAGCATGTACTTCGTTGGGATTTGAATGAATTCTCCCGGCTGACCGCACTGGCTGCTGGGCTGCATTCGAGTAGTTGGTGTGACCAGCCCGGGTCCATCGATGACGACGTTGGCCGAACTGAATGTCTCGGACGTAGCCGGGTCATAACTGTTGTTGGGCCAACTCTGAATCACACAGGAATGACCGCCTTTATTGTCAACGATAATTATCTCAAACAAATCGAGATTATCTTGAGCGCTGCATTTTCAAAAGGGCATCCGGAAATGAGAAGACGTTTTCCGCCAGAGCTTGGTATGAACCCGTGTAAAATGGAGCAACAATCACGATATCTAACCGTGTCCCTTAATCAAAGATGCTGAAATGATGACAATACAGCGTCACTTACTTGATGTGATGTAGTTGTATCTTACCTTTATAAAAAATATCTCATTGCACACATTGCGAAAGAATTAAAGCAATTGATACAATATGGCAAATAATATATATTTCACGTTTACTAACGTAAACAAATTCTACTTTGTTTTGCATAACGCTAGTGCAACGAAATTATCCACAGGATGCCGGTTTCAGTATTGTAATAAATAAGGCAAATCGAAGACAGGAATAGACAGCTTAACGATTGTATCACCGTAAAAGCATATTGCGAGATGAGAATACTCACCCTAGGCACCAGTATGGTAATGTCTCGGAAGTAGACTCGTTTTCGTGTCGCTTTGAAGAGGTCTTCGGATGCGTCTGTGAAGAACGTCTGGAAGAAAAATATACATTTTATGATAGTGAATACCGACAAACAACGGCTCATAGAAACCACGTTTTGTTGGTTTGCGCTTGTCCGTGTGCATGAGCGTGTGCGTGTGCGTGTGCGTGCGCGTGCGATTGTGTGCCAGAGTGAATCGGTGCGTTGATGATTCTGTGCGTTGGACGAAAGTGGGCGTCAGTTGCGTTATCTGTTTTGTAGGTCTACGGCAATAAGACGATTACGGCAAAGTTGCTGGCCAGTGTTGCTAGAACCCCACGCATGATGACTAATTTGCTAGCTACACCGTGACCACTACTCGCTACACCGTGACCACTACTCGCTACACCGTGACCACTACTCGCTACACTGTGACCACTACTTGCTACACCGTGACCACTACTCGCTACACCGTGATCACTACTCGCTACTCGCTACACCGCGACAACTACTCGCTACACCGTGACCACTGCTCGCTACACTGTGACCACTACTTGCTACACCGTGACCACTACTCGCTACATCGTGACCACTACTCGCTACTCGCTACACCGCGACAACTACTCGCTACACTGTGACCACTACTCGCTACTCGCTACACCGTGACAACTACTCGCTACTCGCTACACCGTGACAACTACTCGCTACACTGTGACCACTGCTCGCTACTCGCTACACCGTGACCACTACTCGCTACACCGTGACCACTACTCGCTACACCGTGACCACTACTCGCTACTCGCTACACCGTGACCACTAGTCGATACACCGTGACCACTACTCGCTAAACCGTGACCACTACTCGCTACTCGCTACACCGTGACCACTACTCGCTACACTGTGACCAGTACTCGCTACACCGTGACCACTACTCGCTACACCGTGACAACTACTCGCTACACCGTGACCACTACTCGCTACTCGCTACACTGTGACCACTACTCGCTACACCGTGACCACTACTCGCTACACCGTAACCACTACTCGCTACACCGTGACCACTACTCGCTGCACCGTGACCACTACTCGCTACACCGTGACCACTACTCGCTACACCGTGACCACTACTCGCTACACCGTGACCAGTACTCGCTGCACCGTGACCACTATTCGCTACACCGTGACAACTATTCGCTGCACCGTGACCACTACTCGCTACAACGTGACCACTACTCGCTACACCGTGACCACTACTCGCTACACCGTGACCACTACTCGCTACACCGTGACCACTACTCGCTACACCGTGACCACTACTCGCTACACCGTGACCACTACTCGCTACACCGTGACCACTACTCGCTGCACCGTGACCACTACTCGCTACACCGTGATCACTACTCGCTACACCGTTACCACTACTCGCTACACCGGGACCACTACTCGCTACTCCATGACCCCTACTCGATGCACCATGACCACTACTCGCTGCACCGTGACCACTACTCGCTACACCATGACCATTACTCGCTGCACCATGACCACTACTCGCTGCACCGTGACCACTACTCGCTACACCTTGACAACTACTCGCTACACCATGACCACTACTCGCTACACCGTGACCACTACTCGCTACACCGTGACCACTAATCGCTACACAGTGACCACTACTCGCTACACCGTGATCACTACTCACTACACCGTGACCACTACTCGCTACTCAATGACCACTACTCGCTACTCGCTACACCGTGACAACTACTCGCTACTCGCTACACCGTGACCACTACTCGGTACACTGTGATCACTAATCGCTACACAGTGACCACTACTCGCTACACCGAGATCACTACTCACTACACCGTGACCACTACTCGCTACACAATGACCATTACTCGCTACTCGCTACACCGTGACAACTACTCGCTACTCGCTACACCGTGACCACTACTCGCTACACTCTGACCACTACTCGCTACACAGTGACCACTACTCGCTACACCGTGATCACTACTCACTACATTTTGACCACTAATCGTTACACAGTGACCACTACTCGCTACACTGTGACCACTACTCGCTACACAGTGACCACTACTCGCTACACCTTGACCACTACTCGCTACACTGTGACCACTACTCGCTACACTGTGACCACTAATCGCTACACAGTGAAAACTACTCGCTACACCGTGACCACTACTCGCTACACCATGACCACTAATCGCTACACCGTGACCACTACTCGCTACACCGTGATCACTACTCACTACACCGTGACCACTACTCGCTACACAATGACCACTACTCGCTACTCGCTACAACGTGACCATTACTCGCTACTCGCTACACCGTGACCACTACTCGCTACACTGTGATCACTACTCACACGGCTGTAAGCGATACGATCAAAAGGTCCGTTTGTAATTATGTATTTTTGTGTTAATATATTAAAAATTCGAACTGAGAGTTATTTGATAGGGGCGGGCTGCACAGTGATGACACGTTGGTAGAATCTTGATATTGGAGGCTTTCGAGCTCGCGGCAGCCGTGAGTCTCATTCGAGTCTCCACCGAGACTTCAAGGTGTCCCAAACACACATACCTCAAGGTGTCCCAAACACACATATCTCAAGGTGTCCCAAACACACATATATCAAGATGTCCCAAACACACATACCTCAAGGTGTCCCAAACACCCATATATCAAAATGTCCCAAACTAGGTGTCCCAAACAGACGTACCTCAAGGTGTCCCAAACACAGATACCTCAGGGTGTCCCAACCACACATACCTCAAGATGTCCCAAACACACATCCCTCAATGTGTCCCAAACACACATATATCAAAGTGTCCCAAACATACATCCCTCAAAGTGTCCCAAACTAGGTGTCCCAAACAGACATACCACAAAGTGTCCCAACACACATACTTCAAAATTCAACATGACATTGCTTCAGCATTAGATGACAAATGTGTCGTAATGCTGATCATGTTAGATGTATCAGCAGCGTTTGATTCTGTTGACCAAGAGCAACTGATGTTCTTGTTCGAATGCGAATACGGGATACATGGTCGAACATTATCGTGGTTTAGGTCAAACGTGAACGGAGGATATCGTGTTCAAATTGATGGTGCGTCATCTGATGTGTTCCACTGTGGTGTGTAGTACCACATGGTTCTGTACTTGGACCAATTATATTCACGATGTAAACTGCTCCGATGAATAGCATACTTCAGAGGCACGGTGTTGGCTATCATACATATGCTGGTGGCATACAAATATATGTAACGTTTAAACCTAGCATTGAAAGTGACAAAAGAGCGATATATGGGGCGTCTTGTCACACGCATAACAGAAATACGAAAGTGGATGCTGCTGCATCGACTGATGTTAAATGGCGGCAAGACTGAAGTAATACGCTTCATCTCGAAACACAACAACACTAAATTTGGCAGTGTTGTTTCCTGCCCATTCAGTGTCCGCAGTAGCAACATCACTCCTGCATAGCATATTCGAAAACTGTGTGTAATCATGGACCAACAGTTATCTATAATCGACCAAGTTACTGCTGTCTGTGTCAGTTCAGTTGCAACTACCGTCTACGCAGGCTATCGTCAATTCGGCGTAATCTAACACCTGAAGCTACAAGATGTGCTGTTCAAGCCCTTATAACACCACGGATGGAATACTGCAATTCGCTGTTGTTAGGCAACGTGTTGCGGACACAGTATTGGCTACCGGGGCGTCACCAAATCGAGTTAAAAAAATTAGTCATTGTTTTTAAATGTTTACATGGCCTTGCACCCAATTATCTAGCTGAACTGTTACGTGTGCGCTACGGTAATAGCAGACTCCGACAGGCGCAACAATTGACACTAAGCGAACAGGTGTCAAAGCGAGTGATGGGATTTCGGCAACCCCATTCTTTAATCGGCTGCCTGTTGCTGTGCGCGACAATTACACACATTTAAAACGAACACTTAAAACCCACATGTTCAAATTGTTTTATGACCAGTGACATTAAAAAACGTTGCTACGATATTTAATAATTTGTCGTTTGATCACTTTTTCTCAATGTTCGATATAGGTTATTATATTTACAATATTATATATATATTTTTATATTTGGATTATAAGAATAATTGTGTGTATTTTTACACATGTATTATTTCGTTTTACAGCGCTTTGACCTTTTCACAGGAGTATGTGCTATGAAAGAACTAAATTATTATTATTATTATTATTATACACCTCAAGGTGATCTACACCTGCGCCCCAAACATCTATACTTCAAGGTGCTCTACACCTTCACCCAAAAAACCTAGATATCAAGGTGCTCTACACATTCGCCCTAAATACCCTCGCCCTAAACAACCATACATCAAGGTGGTCCAAATCTTCGCCTTAAACACAGAGACCTCAAGGTGCTTTGCACCTTCGCCCAAAACACCAGCTCTACACCTCCCACCCAAGCACCCATAACTCAAGGTGTCCTACACCTTCGCCAGACGCACACATATTTCAAGACTCTCTGCACCTTCACCTCAAACACCCATACCTCAAGGTGCACAATCCCTTCGCCCGAAACGGACTTCAAGGTGCTTTACACCGTCGCCCCCCAAAACCCAGACCTGAAGGTGCTCTACATCTTCGCCCTAAACACCAAGACCTCAAGGTGCTCTACACCTTCGCCCTAAACACCCACACCTCAAGGTGCTCTATATATTCGCCCTAAACACCCACACCTCAAGGTGCTCTACACCTTCGCCATAAATATCCATACCTCAAGGTGTTCAATCCCTTCGCCCTAAACATCCAGAACCCAAGGTGATCTACATTTCACACCCATTCGTCGAGGTGCCCTACACGTTCGCAACAAACATCCATACCTCAAGGTGACCTAAGTCTTCGCCCCAAACACCCATACCTCAAGGTGGTTTGTGCGCGACCAAAAATAACATAGCTATGGTCAAGCATTCGCGAATCACGACCAAGCTACCGTCATTGCTGCTGAATGGGGTACACCTCAGCGGCCCTGGCCTAAAACGGTATTATCTTTCCTTGCGTGAAGACCCATTGTTGCGGCTTTGAAGTAGCGTTAGTTAACGTTTCCTTTGCAGTAAGCTCGTCTTAACCGATTGAAAATATTTTCTTTATAATAATGGCGGCGCTCCCATATTTAGCCAGACAAGCTGGTCGGCCTCGTGGCTCTTCCCTTTGTTCGCGTGGCTACGCCGGCAGCTAATTAGCGTGAAAACTGGCCATGCTTGATAGCCTTTAATGAGGCCAGGGTCAAAGTAGAACTATTCGTACAGGCCAGTCCAAAATCACTACAAGCTAATCAACTTGGCTTGGGCTAACTTACTGCGTAATTGTTGTAGGTACATCCGCTAGGTGTCAGCAAAAATCTGTTCATGGATTAGGCTGGGGCATTGTTATTTATACGTTAGTTATTTTGTGTTTACAATGCTATATAGTGAGGAGGTCTGATGAGGTTTTCCAATACGGTCCATACACGATTTACTGTCAGTCAAAATATTTCCCTGGATGTAGCAGTAGACTGCGGCTGTTTTTGAAATTTTCAAAATAGAAAATTTTTATTAAAGAATTCAGATTGATAATATGATTTTATATAATTTGGAACACTGGCATAACAGAACTGATTATCAATTCTTTGGCCACACGTTTCAAGCTTTATAGGCAAACATTTCAATTGACCAATACACTGCAGTAACGTAGTGTTTTGTTCCTACTATCTGTGAACAAGACCTGGATTTGCTATTATGCATCAGGCAATGTCGTTATTTCATGCCCAACTTCTGCACCATATGGGCATTCTACTGCTTGTGGTATTGGGTTAAACAATGCTGGGTTCCAGATCATGTCGAAGCAGTCGATGGCGCAAGGGCGGGCCAAGAAGCCTGACAAGAGGGCTCCATGCGGTACGCCTGAAGGATTATATGATGCTGGGTTCCAGATCATGTACAAACAATCGACGGCGCAGGGGCGGGCGAAGAAGCCTGATAAGAGCGCTTCAGGCGGTACGACTGATGACCAAGGGCCGGCGCCCGTACCCCTGACGCACCCAATATGGAGGTTCTCCTGGCCACCGTGTTGGCGAAGATCGATGAGAAATTCGAAGGCTTGCGCAGTGAGCTGTCAGCTCCTGCTCCTGCCACAGCTGGTCCATGTTCACAGCCAGACGAACAGCCCAATGTAGGTCGACCAGCCCAGCCTGTGAGTCGTCATCGCGCAGCGAAACGAGGACGCAGCTCGCCATCGCTCGACCGAGTGGTCAACTCATCTGACTCCAAGTGCACGGACAGCAACTCTCCGGCCGAGGAGATTGAAATGCGTACCCACAGGAAGGCGAAGCGGCACGGATCGACATCAACATCAGGTAATACCGCTTCTGATATGGGTTGGGCTCAGTTAGGCGAGGAAGTAACGGACAAACTCAGACAGCGCGTGTATAGCAACGAGTACTTTCCCCTGCGCATTTTGCGCACAGATTATGATCTTGACCTCCAGAAGGATCCTGCCGCTCCCACATTGGACAGAAAACGAGCAGTCATCCGTATCGATTGGTGGATGGCTGCACCTCTTTATGACTTATGCAGCCACCAGGGCTGAAAGGAATCGTGAGGATGGCAGCCATCACATCCTGACCATGCATGCACAGAAGGGGCCCCGGGTGGGGTTGGAATATGATTACCGTTTCCGTGTGAGGAGGGAGAGGACGGATACTCCTTGGAATCTCTTTAACTACCCCCTCTACGCCAGCGTTAAAGCAAAGTGTAATGCAAAAGCAGCAAACACATCTGTCTCGGCCCAGACCTTTCGTGAATATGCTTCCGGTAGCACCCGACCAGGTCAGATTGCAGATACAAAAATGGATGTTCCTTCTGCAAAAAGGAGGGGCATAGTCAGCTCGTCTGCCGGGGCAAGGCTAAGCTTCCCTACAGCAGAACCCATTACAGAGGCCCCCTAAAACAGGTTGAAATAACCACAGGGGCCAGCAATGATCTATTGATTCAAGGTTGATTTACAAGGAGCTGTAACGTGATACCAACACTAGTAAAACCTAATGTCTTACAATTTCTGTTGCAGGGGTACGATACAAATATAACTAAGACGTTGGTTACAGGTTTCACTAAACGGTTTTCGGATCCCTTCTACGACTACATCAGATCCACCTAAGCATCACATTGAAAATCACAAGTCAGTCAGGGATAACCACGGAATAGTGCAAAGGAAGCTGAGCAAAGAAAAGGCGAAACACAGGATTGCAGGTCCTTTCTCATCAGATCCCTTCACAAACATGGTCTACTCGCCGTTAGGCTTAATCCCAAAGAAAGAGTCCGGCTAATGTCGGCTCATTCATGACATGAGTTTCCCAAAAACCAATTAAGTAAATTCACACATCCTGCCTGAATTCACTACTGTTGCTTTTCAAACGCTAGACCACTGCGTCGAACAACTTGCGACCTTGGGAAAAGGCGCATTCATCGCCAAAGCCGATTTACAAGATGCATTTCGCATAATTTCTGTGTCCCCCCTTGATTACAGATTGTTTGGTGTTAAATTTCAGGGACTGAAGTATTTCGACAAGTCGTTGCCGATGGGTTGTAGTCATGAATGCCAATTGTTTGAGTTACTTTCACAGGCCGTACAATGGATATGCCAGCATAAGTTCTACATTTCCAGTCATATCCTTGACGAATTCATTTTTTGGGGCAAAACACAACCTGAATGTCATTCCAACCTGTCTCGCTTTCTTGAACTCAGCAAAATGATTGCCTTACCTATAATGCAGGCTAAAACAGTGTTACCTGCCACAAAGGTCACACTCCATGGGAATGAAGTTAACACCTTAAACCAAACACTCGCATTACCACTGGAGAAGGTGGTATCGCTACGTCAGAAGCTAATAAGCCTAGCTAAAAGGTAAAAAGTAACATTGAAAGAACTGCAATCATAGATCGGCTCCCTTAATTTTGCAGGTCGCGCTTTCTTAGGATGCCTCATTGACATAACTAAAGGCAAAAGGAGGCCCAACCACCTTATCCGTTTGACGGTTGAGGCTCATAAGGACATTGCAGCATGGCTTGAATTTCTGCAGAATTTTAACGGTCAGTTGTCTTTTTTAGCTACTAACTGGACATCATCAGATGTGCTGTCTTACAACAGATGCAAGTGGTTTTGCATTCGGAACTGTCATGGGTAATTCTTGGTTTCAGGGACATTTCCCCCCTTCCCGGGACGCCAAACACATTTCCTTCAAATAGCTCTTACCAACCGTACTGGCTGTCAGGCGATGGGGACCAGTATTGACTAATCAACGCGTTTTGTTCCTTTCAGACAATACAGCCGTGGTGGCGGTGATCAACAGGCAAACGGCCAGGGACCCACAACTGATGTGTTTACTTCGGCAACTCGTGGTTGCATGTGTTTCTTATAACATATGTTTCGGCGCCAAGCACATCTCTGGAAAGATCAATGTTGGTGCGGATTTTACCTAACGGTTGCAGGTCGAACGCGCACGTCTCGTTCAGCCCTGCCTAGAGGATCAACCGACTCTAATTCCCATCCAGTAGCTACCCTGACACGCAACGCCTTGAGTACCATGGAGATTTCCCTTGTACCTAGCAGTGCTCGCCGTTACGAGGCTAATTGGTCCAGGTTTGTAGCATTTATACAGAAACTAGACAGAAAGCGGCACTACTTGCCCGCCTCCCCAAACACAATAATGCCTTTTATGCAGCATCTCAAGGAGGAAGGGAAAGCACCCAATACCATTAGGACTTGCCTGGTGGCCATTGCAGAAAAGCACAAAGGTTATCGCTACCCCGACCCCACAGCGGATTATTTGGTTAAATAAACTGTTAAGGGTGCGGCGCGTTAACGTCCTCACGTTGACCAGCGCCGACCTATTTCCTCGCGTGATTTGTCCCTCATCATTAAATCCGTTCCTTTGTCTAAATGTTCTTGCTACACTGTTGTTTTGTCCGAGTAATGTTCAGTTTGATGTTCACTGGTTTTCTAAGGGTAGGCGAGGTAACAGCTAGCCCCCATAACGTTTCAGTGTCCCAGTGTCGCATAAAACCCTCTAAATTACGGCTGGTGTTCAATTCATACAAACACAGTTCTGGGGACATAAACATGTCCCTCTTTTTCGCTAATAAGTTGCCAGTTAAAAAAACTGCATTTGTTAAGTACATAAAGGTAATCATTGCTCGCACCGAGTTAGCAGACAAGAACATTTCCCCGCATTGTTTTAGAATAGGGGCAGCCACATAAGCATCAAAGTCAGGTTTCTCTTCCGAACAAATTAAAGCCATGAAACGCTGGCATTCTGAATCCTACCAGAAATATATCCGAGTGGAATCAATCTCTAGCAAAATATTCACATAAAGCCACCGGCTACACCCGGTGACACACAGATACTGCCCCCAACTGCTTATATTTCATATCGACCACCATACAAAGCGTATGCCAGCCCCTGACGCCTGCAGTGATGATCGCTCCATCAAATGGCCAGAACGGGACGACCGCAACAATGTGGTGATCGCAACGTGACGAGGGACAACAACTTTACTTGCCAGTAATGAACATGACGCAGCAGTGATAACGTGACCCAGCATTGACGAGTGCAACAACGTGTCGGTGACGATCGCAAATTCTCTTAACATTCTTCGCTCCCTCAGAGGCAGCAACTTGAAATTCGGTACAGCATAATAGGCCGACCAAATCCGTTGATAGAGGGATGGTTGTGAGGCGACTTATCCCTATGTCGGCGGAGGAAGGGTGGCAAGGCAACTCATCTTCTGTTAGCGGGGAGGGGGTCGTGAGGCGATTTTTCTCTCTGTCGGCGGAGGGTGGGTAGCTAAGCATTTTTCCTTTTGTTGGCAGAGGGATTGTCGTGAGGCGACTTATCTCTCTGTTGGCAGAGGGCTGGTTGTAGTCGGGACTGACCATACCAACTGTGCCAGCCAGCTCTGCATACATGGATTACCTTGTCGTCGAACCCCAGTTGGAGGTTTTAGTTGGGCTGTGGCCATCATTTCATGTGAATCTTAACCTAAACCACTACAATATTCGGTATAAAGTATTGCCAGTATTGATTCTCCTTTTGCTCTGGCTTTGGCCAATAGGCGTGCAGCCCTTTAGCGGGGGGTGGGGTCCCAATCAGCAAGCAGATAGGGCCTGGGTGATTACTTACACCTCGCTTTTGTGTGTAGTGAATTTTTAAATAGTCTAGCTGGTACAGTGATTGTGCAATCTTAATTAAGTATAATTTTCCCTTGTAAATTGTTATACTGGAACAAGCGACAAGGGTTTTTGGTCACACTTATTGCTAACATGTACCAGTTTGTCTTCTACATTGATGTAATTATCCAAACATCCTATTTCTTCTGACTGTGCAACCTATGCTGCATGCATCTTACATTTAATGCGGTGTGCACAGTTGCAGTTACGTCGAACATCACCCTCCACAATAAATTGGACGAATTGCCTATTTTCAACCTACATAGTAGTTGGGTTTTTTCGCACACAAACTTATAAAGGGTTGCAAGGCCCCGTTAATAACCAAATGCACCGGGGATTCGTGGGTAATGGAACTGCTTAGGCACACGAAAGTGCTCTACACCTTCGCCCCAAACGCCCATACCTCAAGCTGATCTATACCTTCGCCGCTAACACCAAAGTGTTAATAGATCATGTTCAAGCAATATGTCCGTGTGGAGTGGAACACGAGTGAATGGGGTTAAGCTAAGTGAATGAGTGAGTGCGTACGTACGCATGTTTGTGCGCGCGTACGTGCGTGTACATGCGTGCGTGCGTGCGTGCGTGCGTGCGTGCGTGCGTGCGTGCGTGCGTGCGTGCGTGTGTGTGTGTGTGTGTGTGTGTGTGTGTGTGTGTGTGTGTG
>SDWI01001207.1:110061-121107 GCA_009193005.1 Lamellibrachia luymesi
TATATATATATATGTATGTATATATATACATGTATATATATATATATATATATATATATATATATATATATATATATATTTATATATATATATATATATATATATATATATATATATATAATTATATATATATATATATATATATGAGAGGAAGACACGAGTTAGAGAGGCGGAGAGAAAATGTAGAATAGAATAGTCAGAAGAGAATTATAAGAGAGAAGATAACTAGCCAGAATTGTGCAACGAGATAACGAATTGCAGTGACGCTGAAATGTTTGTCATGGTATAGACAACATGGACTACTGCTATTAGAAGGGTAAATTTCTCTGTTTCTATTTGCTAGTCAATTGAGTTAGAGCCTGGTAAACTGAATGAAGTAGGTTGATACGGGAACTTATTTCAATGGTTAGAGTAATGGCAAGCTTACTGGAGAATGTAAAGAGCCATATTATGAGAAGCATGTGCTCAGCACAGATTGGTGCCAGTGCCAACAACTGTGGCCCCCTGCTCATTCTCGTTAAACGGACCGACAAACCTCTAATAGAGGCAAGTGCTGCTGGTCAGAAGAGCCGCCTGCTTTACGCTTGGGATCGAAACGCTGGCCATATACCATCAAAAAGATGAAAAGTGGCCCAAAGCATAACCTTAGCAACATTGCAATAAAAGCGAGACAAAAACAAGGATGGATCAATGAAAATATACGCAACAAAAGAAAAGAAAGAAAAAATATAAGTAAAACAAATGAATTATCTATTTGGTGGTCATGGTAACCAGGAAATAACGCTACGCCCTACAAGACACATCACTTGATTAGGCGTGCCGTTCACCCACACTTTATGGGCTCGGGCCCCGTAGGCTGTTAATTCGCAGGTCATCATCTAGCGGCCAGGCATTAACTTACTCTCAACACCGTGACCACTAGAAGATGAAAACAATGACATTTGATCTGATTAAGACCGAAAAGATATAAAACATCTGATCCAAAAGAAAAGCATTCACACCTGTTTTGAATGCAGTTATGTTTGGAGAGGCAGGGAAAGAGGATGCTGGAAGGGAGTTCCACAGTCGACTCGTCTTAGGTATATATAAGTTGAGATGTAGCTCTGTTTTTGACCTAGGAATTTGTACACAATATGGATGTCCGCTCACTGAAAATCGTGTAGCTATCGTGTTAGGTGCCTCTGAGGGTAGAATATCAGCCAGTTTAATGGATAGTTGGAGGAAGATATGACGGTAGAAGACGCAACGTTTCTCCTGTGACTCAGTGGAACTTTGCCAAATTTGAGAGGTACATCGATCTTAAGCAGGCGAAGCGCTTTCTTCTGCAGCCTATCTAGCAACTTCAAAGACGTAGTTCCTGCTCCATTCCAGATTGGGGAAGCATATTCCATAAGAGGTCGGTTGTAAGCCTTGTAGATGGTGGTGCGAGCTTGGCGAGGGAAGAGGTTTCTAGAACAACCCAGGATATAGAGACGCTTTGCTGTCTTTTTGGCAATACATGTGATGTGCTATGACCAGGACAATGTCTTGGTGATGGTGACACCCAGACGAGTTATACCATTTGTAGGCTGTAATTCCTTGTTCATAAAGTGGAGTGGGGGATGATTCTGGCTTCTTTTCCTGCTGATGATCATCTCCTCTGTTTTGCTGGCATTGAATGTAACACACCAACTGTCTGCCAACGCTTCGATTTTATTCAAGTCACATTGGAGGCTTTCTGAGCATATGATTCTATCGAACGTGTTCCTAATGGCAATATGGAGTGTAGAATCATTAGCAAATAATTGGATATCTTTCTCTAATTGTGAAGCCTATAAACATCGATAAACATCAGAAAAAGTACAGGACCAAGAATACTCCCCTGGGGGATTCCGGCAGATGTAGCGCAAGTCAGTGTCCCCCCCTCCCTATTCACGTGACCGCTGTGTAAGTCGGCGTAGTGAATCTCTCGACTAGCGGCAAGTGGCAGCAACATCTCCACTTACGGCACGAAAGTGAGGCCTATCAACATCGGTTTCGGTAAACTGCGCTGGCCTTTCATCCTAGCCGACGTCGCTCAGGCCATTCTCTTTATTTCGCAATTATCATATAGCTATCGACATCCACGGCCTCCACGTTCGGACACGGACACTGTGTCTATCGACCGGCTCAAACTAGCATTAGTTATGAAGAACGCCTGAAAGAATGTGGTTTAACAACTCTAGAGACAAGGAGGTTAAGAGGAGATCAGATTGAAGTTTTTAAGATATTGAATGGGTATGAAAATATTGATAGAAATATGTTTTTCTCACTCAAGAAGGATAGCAGAACTAGAGGACATGAGGTAAAATTAGTAAAGGATCAATGTAGATTGGATATCAGGAAGCACTCGTTCTCACAGAGGACAATAAATGAATGGAACAAATTGTCTACAGATTGTGTAACTGCTAGCAGCTTGAATATGTTTAAAAACAAGGTTGACACATATCTCAGGAGGGCGGGTTATAAGTAGATGAACATTGTTGGACTCTCGATAAGCCAATGGCTTCCTTGTCCACTTGCCATCTGGGCCTTTGGCTTGGATGGCAAATCTTGTTAAATCTTGTTAAATCTAATTAGTTTACGCTAATTTCGATTTCACGAACACCCCGGCTACGACGTTGCACCCTCCGTCAAGATCTTCATCGACGACCGCTTCGACTACATCGCGTGTGTCCGCACCGGCAACCTTCCGCCGGACGACGCGCTTCGGCCACCATGGTCGGACACCGATCCGATTTCAGTCTTGAAATCGGACCGGTGTCCGAACTGCGCCACCTAGCGAACACTGTGAGAGAACGGGGGGGCTTGTGGCGGTCACTGCGCCACCTAGCGAATACTGGGAGAGATAGCATCTAGTGATTAGTTTTTACCATAGACATAAATAGAACACCCGTTAGTAAAACAAGACCGCTAAACCCTTATCAGTTGACACATGATAAAATGATGCCGACATGGACCAGTGACATTCATGCTGCTGCACGGCAAGAACCCACTGGAGGCCCAGTGTTTATACTGTACAGCACCCAGTCTTCATCATATATATCTATAGATATACAGTACTAATAAGAGATTATTACTATATAGCTATATATATATCTAATACCTTATTACATGCACAATCTATCCATGCACCTTGTATATCAAATACCATAACATATTAACTATAACAGTAGCACCACTAAACATGATCGAAACTGAACTTTCCGAAGTGCTCTATACAGGTATTAGCTAATGACTGCAGATGACTTAATAAAGAAAAAAAATCTTATTAATGAGCTGACATCTAGTAGAGTTTTAAAAAAGAGTTACAAATATGCATACACACAGGAACACATTATTTGTAAAACTGAATCCTACCCCTATAACATTTTATGTTGCACCCAATCAATGTGACTACTGGGAAACACTTAATGTAAGCTACCCCCAAGAAAAACAAACGTATCTGTAATATATTGATATTTCAGAACATTTTCGAAACTGTTACATTCATTCACATATACATTAACACAGCACAAACATTTGCGACATTAAATTACCTGAAAATAAGTTTAACACAAATGCACGATGCTCCCTCCAGTATGAACAACTGCCCACACTTATAACACAACTGCTGGGACCACCCTCACCCAAATTATTAATCAGTCTGGTGGCCATGCCCCATTATGAAAAATTACAATGACAAATCTTCAAGTTAATTGGTTCCTGGTGTCTTCGTCACTGGCTACTAACCCGATAAGTTTATACATCTCTGGTAGCCACCTCATCTTCATTGCTTTTGTTTGCCTTATTTTGTACATGATGATGGTGAGGAGGAAATAAATTAACTTACTTACTCACTTACTTACTTATTTACTTACTTACTTAGACAACTATTTGTAACATGCTATGTTCACACTATAAACAGTACTACCCTATGTGTCATGCAGTGGATGCAACTGTTTCTGCCGTGCAATGAAATGCCGACCTGTGGTCCACGCCCGCTTCACTGCAGTGAGCTGGCTTATCGCTCTTGTTTATACTGGGATGATTAATGATGTAACTCTATGGTTTTTACACCCTTATTTAGTACTTATTAAGTGCGCCATTTGTAGGACTAAATCTTGAGTTGTCATCGATCATACTGTCAACGCAGTACCAATTGTGTCAAGCCATCGTTTCTATGAGTATTGCCCATGGTGTCGCGCCGTCGTTCCAGCGGATAGTGCTTATTCTATCAAGCCACCTTTGATCGCATCGCAACATCGAAGTAGCGCGCACGATGCCTCGTCACCTCAACAGGACCGGTGGCTAACGGGCCTCGACCCGTCATCTTTTTTTCAGAAATCTCCAATTGGAGAGTCTCTTTCCTTCCAATTCGTTACGTCGACATATCTAGCAAGGGATGTGTGGCCACAGCCGGCTGGCTAGATTTCCAGCGACCTAAACCAACCACCAGATAGCTGCTCCTCTCCAGTTGTAAACGTGTGAAAAGCATTCCATTAGGGTAGACCCTGATACAATGTACTGAAAAAATCTGATCACCGCCGATCGCCGTTTCGGAATGTCTTTTATTTTGCAAGCCTTGTCGTTCACATGACTAGCGTAACAGCGGACGGAGAGGACGTGGTCGTGGTTGCTGTTTTTTTTTTTTGGGGGGGGGCTGGACCTCCTCAAGTGACGGCTCCCGTGGCGTTGTATCGTAGCACCAGGCTACGACCAGCGCCACGACAAGGAAGAATAAAAACATAGCATTGGATCTGCGATGGATGAAACAACGACAATGTTACTGACCAATTTATACTTTTAGTCCATGAGACCATTTGTCGTGAGTTTTGACGGTGCGGGGAGGGGCGGCTGTATATTTCCACTAGAAACACTTTGTTGTGTTCCCGAAGGTAAATCAATCTGACATGATAGACACTCCAAGATATTTGATTTATACATTGCTCATAGTGTTTAAGCTTTTAGCAATTCAGCACTTGGCCTATATGAATACCCTACACCTGCCTAATGTAATTGTACCCATTTAGCCATAGCGTGGGACCCTCGGTTCAAGCGTGTACGTCGCGGGTCCAACGGGGGGGTCCAGGGCGTGTCCATCAGGTACCCGGACACCACTCTTTATTTTAGCCGGATTAGTTTTATCAAGTAAAAATTATTTGTCGAGATACATTGAATTGGCGCCCTCCCGGACTTGTTCTTTAGTTGAGGACATTTCTAACGCGCAAAGTAGCACATTGTCCCCAGTACTGCCGTGTGTCCCCCATTCGCTCTGATTTGCTCCCACAGTGTGTTAGGCATACGAACACTTGTGAGAAACAGTCGTCCTAAGCTGCAGTCCATATGTTACTCTCCGTGAAAAGCAAAATCTTGTCCGAGAAGCCACGAAAATCACGGCGATGTCGTTCTGGAGAAGCAATAATGCCACATACGTCCCGTAGATTTGTGTTATTCCATTAGCGATAACGAGGCCTTTGTCATATAAAACAAAGAACAATTAAGCGGTGACCTGATTTATGAAGCCAACGCCGGAAAGTTAGAGCTGCTTGGCTTGGACATTCGCACGACCAAACATACTATGGTCTGTGAATATGGTCAGGAAGACGAATAACCACAACAACGGTATATACAGTCGTGTAGTTAATGTATTCGTCACAAAGGTATATAAAGTGATAGTCTATAGCCTGATCTAATTAGGTACAGCAGCTCGTGGCAAACTTCTTGAATTTATTCCAGTAGTAGCAAGGGGGTGTCTGAGAGCAGTCGCACCAAGTTTACGGAACTCTGCAGAAAGCGACGAATTCATCGCTGTTATGCCGGGCATTAACACACCTGTACCCTGGTGGTGTGGATTTGTTCGATATGATCACGCAAGTTCAAACTAGAATTGATTGAATTATACTGACAATGGATGGTTGTATGAATTAAAAATAAGGCATTTGTGAAATATTTTATATATTTAAAAAACACACATTGATGGTATTTTGTAAATATATCGCATGCACAATCTACTAAAGTTTAAATATTCGGTGGTCCCCTATAACAAAAGGCTACGTCCCCGCCAAAGCCCTCATCGCCATATAGTAAATGAGGTTTTCTTACAATTTCTCCCTCGCAAGAGCCACCCTAATCTTAATGGAAACTGCGTGCGTGCGTGCATGCGTGCGTGTGTGCGTGCATGCGTGCGAGACTACGTGTATACGTCCTAGAGAAATTTGGATAAAAAGAAATTCTGCCATCTATTGTCATATTTTTGGGGACCTGGGTTCCCACTTTTTATAGGGTAGATCCGCCCATGGGTCCTGCCAGGTTTTTAAAGCAAAAGTCGCAATTCTAGCACCACCCTAACACCGGTCAACTCACGAACGTCTTCGTTGCCTGGAAATCACGTCAACGGCCGGAGTTACAGACGCGGGCCCTTTTCAGGGCCGGCTCTGACCGTCATGTCCTTTAACGTGGAAGGATTATCAACAGCGAAAAAACACCTAATCGATGACTTGAACAACAAGCACCAGTGTGATATCGTGTCCTTATAGGAGACTCGCCTGGGACCTGATGACATCTGGCCTCGAATACCCAGAATGGACATGACCGTCAAGAGGCCTCACAAATAATACGGCAATTCCATGTATATATATATATATATATATNTATATATAATATTCGATAAGACTGACACAATCATCAAAGCCACGTACTTACCCAACTTCACCAGCATTAACATTCTGACAGTAGGCCTAAATGCAATCTCTGTCACACCTATCTAGTAACCACTAGGCGAACAATGTTCTTTGCATTCAACCACGGGAGATCATCGGAGACTTCAACATATACTGTGC
The DNA here is from genome assembly GCA_009193005.1 of Lamellibrachia luymesi. Lineage (NCBI taxonomy): Eukaryota > Metazoa > Annelida > Polychaeta > Sabellida > Siboglinidae > Lamellibrachia > Lamellibrachia luymesi. The sequence continues at coordinate 116,901 of SDWI01001207.1, forward strand.
ACAAACATTAGAAAAGGAACGGTGACAGCGAACTGGTACAAGATTGGGCAGACACTCACTGCTTCAGTCTGAGTCATGACCCCATACACCCAAGCTGTTGCTGTCTTGTTCTTCAGCAAGATATTCCAATCTATATTTGCTAGATATGTTCTCATCTCTTTATATTTACCTTTGTTGAAGTTCCTCCTCCATTGTTTTTATATGTATTCCCTGTTTTTACTTTTATATTAAAATGGATTGAACCCAAAAGTTCGTGTACTTTAACATTGTCAACTAATTAATTTTGAGAAGACAAAATTTAATCTAACACATTCCCACCTATGTTGGTTCCAAGACATGTTGAGTAAGGAAACAATCCTGTGATAGCAGTAGAAACTGATGGTCGTCTCCTCCAGAACTCGTTAATGATTCCCATTGTATATGGCCATGGTTAAAAATGCCCATTATAACATATTCCCCCTTGCTCACCTCCCTTACCGCCTTTTGTAATTTGACATCTTCCTCTTGTCCTTTGTTAGGACTACGATAAACTACTCCTATTGTTAATGATGAATTCCTGGTAATTATGTTACACCAAATTGCTTCCTCACAATCTGCTTCACTTTTCAGTGTTATTTCATTCTTTATTAGATTCTTTAATATATAAAATTACTCCACCTCTCCTTCTTTCTCGTCTATCCTTCTTAAATATTACATAGCCTGTCAGTACTAATTCAGCATCTACTATATCTTTATTTGCCCATGATTCTGTGATGCCTATTACATGAGGATCAATATCTGCTAACATACTGTCTAACTCACTTTTTTATTTACTATGCTCCTGGCATTTAAGCATACACATTTAAGTTAATTGTCTGAAATTATTGGTGAACATTTCTTTGGATGTGTATTTGTAGTAGTACTCCTTTGAGTTTTCTCTGTCAGTTCCCCCTGCGCATCTAGTTTAAGTAATTTATAGTACCTGTGCCCTCATCGACAACTCTGAAAAACTCATACCCAAGAAGTGCAGCACCCTTCCCTGTCGGATGGAGTCCATCTCTTATGAAAAAGTCATATCTTCCTTAAAGTTTAACCACATGTCTACGAAGCCTACTCCCTCCTCCATACATACCTTCTGTACTTGTGTGTTGATCGCCATCCTCCTACAGTTCCTATATTCCTCTCCCCTGCCTCCCATTATTGGTAATATCCCCGACAATACAATCTGTCCAACTTGTGCCTCTTAAAGTGTCTTGATCAACCTTCTGTATTTACCAACGATGGCCGACGTTCCCCACTTTTCGGCATTGTTCGTTCCCACATGCACGAGAAGAGTACTTCCCGTGCCACCACCCATGACTTGTTCTGCCTTCTCTGCTATATCCTCTATTTTTGCTCCTGATAGGCATACTGTTATGTCATCTCCTCTGTTTACCATTTTATCCTATTTCCCAATAATGGAATCCCCCATAAATACCCGGGCTTTCCTCGCCTTCCCCTTTGATGCTACATCAGCAAAGCTCCTTTCCTGTCGCACACTACGCCTCCTTTCTCTTCTCTCATCAACCTTTAATGTCTTTCCACCTGGCATTCCTCTCCTCTCACCCGCTTACCTTTCTTTTGTTGCATACTCTGTCTCCTGTCATCTTTCTTCTTCTGATCTACAGTCTTCTCCTTTTCTCTGCTCTTGTTATCCTCGACCATCCTGCCATGTGACAATCCCTCTTCACTCACTCGTTGATATTCATTTTGTTGCACATTCTTCCTTTTTCCATCTTTCTTCTTCTTACCAGCTTTATCCCTCACATTGCCACTGCTCTCCTTGTTCTCACCACATATGTCCTCTTCGTTTTCACTACCTCTGCTCTCCTCGTTCTCACCGCCTATGATCTCTTCTTTTTCACCCTGCCCTGTTATCATCAAAATCATACGTCTTAACTCAGTTCCTGCTCCTGCAGACATTTCACTGTCTTACACCCCCTATACACGAAATGAAAATAATCTGCCTGCACCGCTGCCCACGAATTTGCACACCTGGACTTTGCAATTACGTTTCGCCTTTACTTGGCGTTTGCACGGCGCCATGTTAGAAATTCAATTTATATTTGTTTATAATCAGTTATGTTTACAATTGATACTAGGTAGTCTTCACAAAGACTGTTTTTGTGTGTAATACACACTTTATTATATTCTACTTAGGCCTTAATTAAATGTACAACTATTGCCTTGCAACTTATTTTCTATGCTGACGACAACAAAACGTAATATTGCTCGCGCTAAAGATTTCCCAAGAACCAAGCAAAACTTCGGTAACGTTTACTTTTTTATTTGTTGGTTAGGCCTATTTATTCATAGAATCATTACCATCAAGCAGACGATGTAAGGAATACTAATAAAACGTAAAAAAAAATTTGGCATGGTTTTTTCTAGTGAATTATAAAGAGCTTGTTGGCGAAACTGCTGCGAGTATCCCCGACCAGAAGCAGACCCCTTTGTCTTCCCTCCGTCCTATAACCGAGTGCCGGCAGAGAACGCCTCGTTTGTGTGGCACGTTTTCTCTGTCTTCGGTGACTCAGAAATTAGGTCAACTTCGCCGTCATCCTGAAGCAGGAAAGGAAATGCTTACTTCAAATATTACACATTTTCACCGAGCTTCTGGTGATAAAAACAATGTCATCATTGTATACCATCTGTATTGATGCATGTATATAATAATAAAAACATAAGACGACATTATTTTAATGAGTTATTTAACAAGATTTGCCATCCAAGCCAAAGGCCCTGATGGCAAGTGGACAAGGAAGCCATTGGCTTATCGAGAGTCCAACAATGTTCATCTACTTATAACCCGCCCTCCTGAGATATGTGTCAACCTTGTTTTTAAACATATTCACGCTGCTAGCAGTTACACAAACTGTAGACAATTTGTTCCATTCATTTATTGTCCTCTGTGAGAACGAGTGCTTGCTGATGTCCAATCTACATTGATCCTTTACTAATTTTACCTCATGTCCTCTAGTTCTGCTATCCTTCTTCTTCCGTTATGGTTGGTGTCACAAGATGCTATTCTCAAAACCAACATTATGCCAACATGACTGTGTGTCCTAGTTTGTAAGTCGTTCGACTTTTTTAGAGCAGTATAATTTTTGACGAGGGTTCGAATTGTTTTTGGCGAACATTGTTTATTTTGTAACAAAACTAGGCGCGCGTGCGTGCGAGCGAGCGTGCGTGTGTGTCGGCTTGAATTTATACGATCGGTGGCGTCCTCTGACGTCCATGACAGTCGAAAGGTAGCAAAAATTGGTCAAGCGAGTGACACGTGTTAAGTACTCACCAGGGTTCGGTCGATGTTGCACTGTATGGCTCGTCGGAATTTCGCTGGCAAACAACAGCAGAATGATTCGACGACTGGGGTCAACATTCTGGGGTCGACTTCCTTTGGATCAGCAGCGCCTAACAGTACGATTTGTCATTGAAATCAGCACGTATAAAGACAATATCATCGACAGAAGTTTTCAATGGGGTCCAGTTTTTGGTTACTTTCATAAGCCCATTTCAGACGATGCGTGTAATCTTAATTTCAACCTCAACGTCACGAAGCCAGGTGTCTCGAGTGGATAGCAATACTATATGTACTAACAAGTTGTCACAACTTCGAAGTATTTACGACATTAATGATAGAGACATATACTACATGTATTTACAATTGAACAACTATGTGACTTTGTGACACCATTATTGATGTTAATCCAAGAGCAGGCCAGCGTCATATCAGCATTCGCGTATGACTGCCTCAAGTTGCATCGCGTAAAGTCTGAGAAGCAAATACGACGCCTTGGTAAATACCTGTGAGAAAACTAACGATTGTGCCAATGACATTGACAACGACGACTGCGAAGAGGGTGTACCACAAGTAGGAAATTTCGTAGAATTCCAAATACCCCGCCCTGTAAACCACCAAACATTCGCCTGTTGGTAATTGCGAATACATTACAATTAATATATTCATTATACACATTTTTATGTAACAAAATAGCACGTGGTTAATCATGAGAGAGGCAAACATCACGCGTTTTTGTGACAGTTTGTCGACCGCTACTTTATCCGGTGGCTAGTTTGAAGATGTCCACATACTGTGGTCAAACAAGCAATAGAAGCATGAGCACTGTATTGGCTTTGCATGAAAATAATACTGATGTCATGTATAGACACACTACGCAGGCAAACA
>SDWI01001207.1:138847-153611 GCA_009193005.1 Lamellibrachia luymesi
GCGATGTCCAATGACTCACCTCGAAGACGCTGGTCAACTTGAGGTTGTAGAAGACAGGCAGAAAGAAGTATGCAGCGAGGGGGATCATGATGACGTATCCGATCCACACCATCCAGTACTGAGTCCCGAACACGTATATCTCGGCCGGAGTCCCGAGCACGGCGATGGCCGACATGAAGCTAGCGAGCAGTGACAGTGACACCGGCAGCACGCCCATATTACGATCGGCCATGAGAAACTCCTTCGTCGTGTTCTGTTTGCCGCCCGTGCAGCCGTAGTACAGTCCGATGCACATCGACACGACCAACACGAGAACGAAAATGGCGTAGTCCCATCCCGTGAACATCGTGGAAAACCTCGCCTAGTTGTTGATATGCTGTTGTTTAGAGTTGATGTGTTACTTGTCTGTGGCGCCTGCCTATGACCGCACATGTGTTCGCTACATTACATCAACGCGATATCACACTACGGAAACACACAACCCGGCGAGTCATAGCGCATTCAAACCGCACGTATCTGAAGTCGCGCCGTCATGCTTGGTTGGACACGCGACATCAGTGTTCCTTGCCGAACGGATTTCTCCAAAAGCCACGTGTCTCTTTAATACCGTATGGACACGTCAAGATGTTACATGGAAGTAATCATATTGTTGACACCATCTCATTAACGACGGAATGTTAATGATAAAATAAAATGTCTTGCAATATTCATCAGAATGGCGGCTTTCTTTCTTGTCAACGAATTGATCGACACCATTACAGCATATGTAGTGTTACCTTTTACTGGTGACATATAATCATAAAGTTCCAAACCAAACTTTGCTTTCCTTATTTGTGATAATATATGCGCTCGCGCTTATCATAGGTCAATATACAAACAATACACATATAAAATGGATTTCAAACTGGATGTATGATGCGTTCCAGTGCGACCATATATATTATACGGTGAATACCAGTTGCGAACTCGTGTGCACGACGTGTGCACGACGTTTGCGTTTGGTGCAGTAGAGGCTTTTTATTTATCATTGGATATATTGCTCCGGCCAATATGACAATGGTGTGATAATTTTTTTAATTTAGCAAGGTGAAGGTCGACAATACGGGCACTTATTTTCTATCGAGTTCACGACTGATAAATTACGACTTGTATGGTGTGTCTAACACTATTTACTATTCACGGTACTCACTGGAATGTAGCTCAGGGACATTTAAAACTGCACTATCGTCAATGGCTACTGTGATGGAAACGTTTTCATGGCTTTAGTTAGCGCGTTCGTGTTTGCACGCATGAGTGAAAATGTCGTTGTTTGAAGAAGATTTTTTGGACTCTATGATATGCATATAAATATATCGACAGGAAAGAGATAAGAAATGTCTTGTTGGTGTTCGAACCTTGAACAGTTTCTTGTACTAGGGTTATTCATCCACCTGAATAAATGTTAACTTGGCAATTGTCAATCATTGCAGTAATTGTAGTGAGGCTGACTGATTCCCAGGGGACGGAATCCCGCTTTATATAAGAACACACCTATCTGACCTTTGAAGTTAATGTGTCGTACACATATGGAACTGCTCTCTGGTAATTTGACCTGTGGCTGTTGTGTTGCATAGTTTGGGATCAGATTACATGGTATCAGACAGCGTTGTTGGAATGTATAATGAATACAGAGCGTGGTGACGGGGTTAATTGACTAATCGGTTCAAATTCGCAGTATCCAATTCGAGCAGAGTGTCTACTGTGTTGTCCCATTCACTCATACCAATTATATTTTGCATTCCATATATCAGATTTACTTGTGTTACTCGACTGCACAATGAAGATACCTGGGGTGGAATAAACAGCGGTATCGATTCAATTGCCATCGAACCATATAATATGGTGGAACGTTGACATGAGAAGGAAAAATAATGTTATTTACGTATGTTTATTTTGAGTTATTTTGACTAGTCCAGGAGCCTTTTATCATAGGAGGTCAACTAAGGAAAATAGTTCAACATCCCCTACAGAAAAGGTTTGACTTGACATAGTGTTGGAATAGACTCTATGGAACACCTCCATGTAGTATGTGATTTCAAATTGTAGTATCATAAAAATTCTACAGGCTACTACACATGCCAAAGGTCCGTCACTGTGGGTCCCTAAAATGTTGACGAAGGGGGAAAGGTAAAAGTGAATATATTTGTCCAGACTCAACCTATTATCAATATTTATATATCATTGGCTTCGTAGTATAATTCTCTGCTAGAATATGTACAACTATTTAAATTTTCTTTGCAATATACAACAAATAGATACAAATAGTACAAATCACAAACAACATTATGACCGTTTTTCTTTCACGGCTCTCAAATGGAAATACATCAAAATATTAAGTTCCATTTACTTGTCAATGCTGTTGATAAGTTATAACGCTTTCTTGACCAATCCATGACAAATTGTACATAATCTTCTAGCACGTCCTTCAGTGACTGAATGCTAAAGCATAAATTTTGTTATACACTTCGTCATTTCATGCTATTGCTATCAATGGTTATTAAAAGCACAGAAGCAGTTGTTGATGTTTTTTGGAGTGTTTATTACAGGTACGGGTGCTCTATATTATATTAAGAGCCAATCGATAAATTATGGCAGTCGGTGCTTGTCGCACACACGTTACATTTCACAGTACAGCACTGACATACTCATCAAGTCAGAGATCAAAGACTGCCAGGGCATATCAGTCCGGTCACCTAGTATCATGGATCTAACTCTGACAAAACCAAACTCTCTGTTACCAGACAGTCTTTATTGGCTAATACGCTGGGTCATTGCCAAACCAGAAAATGAAGGTGACGATGAGTTTTCATAGTCAGTGTGTACCAATTCATCAGACGAAAGACGTGTTCTGATGCAGCCTCAGGATGTTGTACACTGTGTCACTCATGCTAGAACCAACATGCCCAAGCATTTGGCCCTGGAAATTGCAGTTCGCCATATGACGAGGCTAAAGCCGCTCATTAATATGGTCAGAAGAATGGGCCAATGTGACTCCTACGGTGATGTAGAGGCAATGGACACACAGTAGAAAATAATGGCATCAACGAAGAGACTCGTGATGGAAAGAGGGTAAACCAAGCCACAACACTGGTCCTCTATCAGCGAGGGCAGTTTGGTCCAGCCGAAGGTCTGCGCAGATCAACAAAGAGGAAAAATGTATTACTCAAACTATGGTTTTTCTAGGTCGGTTGCCGGTGTGCTTACAGCGATCCATGCTTAGGTCGAATCGAGCGGCTGCTTTAACTTTCCCAGTTCGCCCCATATATTCCTTCCCACTGTTCCTGCGCCGCTGACGCACTTGCTTCGCCCAGGTTTCAGGGTTTATAACACGCTTTCTGCTTCGCTCAGTATCCATTTTAAACAGCTAAAAATCGCACTCGTATACACTAAAAACCGATCAAAACAACAAGAAACAATGGAGGCTGCGCTTGTTGTTGTGAACGACAGACAGGTCACGTGGGGACTAACCTGCTTGTTCATTGGCTAGAAACCCGCTATGACCCGCGAGGACTTAAGGGGTTGTTCACTCAGTATATTTTGCTATTCAGGGCACCCAGTAAAACGAGGATAACAGGACTTTGGTGAATAAAATCATTAATATTAGAATGTGGCAGTACAGATAGATGGTAGCGACACCTGTTGATCAAATAAAAATAAATGTCCAAAAAATGGGGGGTTGCTGAACTTGGCAGCACAATTGCCATCGAACCAAATAATATGGTAGAACGTTTCCATGAGAATGCAAAATAGATAGTACTTACATATGTTTATTTGGAATAATTTCGACTAGTCCCATTAAAAGTCCAGGAGCTTTTTCTCATACGAGGCCAAATAAGGAAAATCTTCAAAACTCCCTACAGAAAAGGTTTGACTTGACAGGATGTTAGACTACAATCTACAGAACACGTCCAGGTAGTATATAGTTTCAAATTGTGGTATCATAACAATTTTACATGCCAAGGGTCCGTCACTGTAGGTCCCTAAAATATAGACGGAGGGGGTAAGGTAAAAGTGAATATCTTTTTCCAGATTCAACCTATTCTCAATATTTAGATATCATTGGCTTCGCTGTATAATTCACTCTCCGAATATGTACAACAATTTAAATTTTCGTTGCATTATACAACCACTAGGGGTACAAATCATAAACAAATAAAATATTATTACCGTTTTTGTTACACGGCTCTCAAATGGAGATCCATCAAAATACTAGGTTCTAATTACTTGTCAATGCTGTTGATAAGCTATGTAGTGATTTCCTGTCCAATCCATGAAATATTGTACATAACCTTTTAGCACGTCCTTCAGTGAACGCCAACGCATCAATTTTGTTACACACTTCGTCACTTCATGCTATTGCTATCAAGATTTATTAAGAACGTAGAAGTAGTTGTTGATGTTTTTGGAGTGTTTATTACAGGTGCGGGTGCTCTATATTATATCATTAGCCAATCGATTCTTAACTATAAATTATGGCAGTCGGTACTTGTCGCACACACGGTAAATTTCACAGTACCGCACTGACTAATTAATAAAGTCAGAGATCAAAGACTGCCAGGGCATATCAGTCCTGCCACTTAGTATCATGGATCTAACCCTGACAAAATAAAAGTATCTTATACCAGACAGTCTTTACTGGCTGATACATTGGGTCATTGCCAAAACAGAAAATGAAGGTGAATGTGAGTTTTCATCGCCACAGTGAGCCAACTCATCAGACGAAAAACGTGTTTTGATGCAGCTTCAGGATGCTGTACACTGTGCCACTCATGTTAGAACCAACATGCCTAACCATGTGACCCTGGGAATTGCAGTTCGCCATATGACGAGGCTAAAGCCGCTTATTAATATGATCAGAAGAATGGGCCACTGTGACTTCTACGATGATGTAGAGGCAATGGACACACAGTAGAACGTAATGACATAAATGAAGAGAATCTTGATTGAAAGAGGACAACTCATGCCACGGCACAGGTCCTCTATCAGCGAGGGCAGTTTGGTCCAGCCCAAATCAGAGGGTCTACGCAGACCAACAAAGAGGAAACGGTCACTTCAATCCACTGGTGCAGGCCAATCCATCAGACAGTACAGTCCATACGCAAAATGGCCTGCAGTTAACCAATTTCTCTGGGAAGATACAAGCCGATTGGTTCAAATTCACTGGAAGCCTGCATTCGGCAGCCTGTATGATTGATCTTGCTTGTGCATTGGTAAGGATGACACAAGTGAAGATGTTTGGGGTGGAACTCTTCCCCACAGAAAAACAAAATGTACCCGGTTGGAGCTGCTTCAATGTTGTGGTTCACTCCTGTGTTTCCGTTCGCACAAACATCGGTCACTGCCCTATAATCGATGGCTCTCCAACAGAGTTCAACACTGTCTACAACGTCATGAAGAATGTGCAGTCCATGATGGCATGCCTTGGCCAAAATAATAGTGTCATTACATTTGACCTTGTATTTATGCGAACCCCAAATAGATACAGTGGCAACTGCAAAAAGAGTTTAAAGGCATGATGATACACATGGGAGGCTTCCACGTTGCAATGAACTATCTGACTGTTCTGGGAAAGAAGTGCAATATGTCAGGCATCGAGAATCTGCTGACAGAGTCTGGCATGTGTGGCAGTTCGACAAACTCGACCCTTCTGAAAGGGAAGTTCTACACTCGTGGAGTGAGTGCCCACAAGATAGCTAGGTTTCGTCTGCAGTGGCTTGCCTTCATGCAGTGGCTCCCTAAAAAGGAGTGCGGTGATGTGGATTACAATGCTGTGATACAGCAAGATATTGCTTGCCAACTAGCTCTGGATGAAGGGAAAGATGCCCAGAACACCATGCTAAGGATGTACGATGCCACTACCACATTATATTCAGAGTTCACAAGGCCCAGCCGTTTGCCTACTGGAGTAAATATGTGTCCATGGTACAACTGCTTCTCCAGTTCATCACGGCAGTGAGGACTGAAACTGACTTCACGTCATGACCCCTCACTTCTTCTTCTCAATGGATCGACCCAGCTACCCCAGGTGGCTTCACGAACAAGCTGTGTGAGACCCACCCTACCGTTAATGAGGAGTTCATGTCTGGTAACCATGCCTTCAGCCGGTCGACTCAACATTTCGCTCAACCTTGACAGAAAGACAAGCGGTGGCATCACAGGCCTCAGTCAGGAAAGTGACATTTTGGGATTCCCTGCCAAACCTGAATATAAACACATTTGCCACACTAGTCAAAAATAAAAAAATTAAAATGGCTGATGAGAAAGTTAGCATTCTTAGTGTTGACCGACTCGTGATCGCAGCAAAGTCGCAGGATATCAATCTGAGAGAAGTCTTCATCTACGAGTTACCAACAGTGCCATTCTCCCTGGTAGTTTGAGGAAAACCAAAAAGAGCGTACTCATTGCTGAACTAGAGAAGAAGGTAGATGTCCAGCCAAAACTGCCACATGTCACAACCAGTGAGATGTCTACTGCCCACATATTCAATGCGATGGCGCTGTTACATTTGACAAAGTCTGCCAGTTCAGCAAACTTTGGTGAAATGGCTTTCAAGTACTACAGACTGGTTGCAGCACCTCTCAATGGTTGTCAGCGAGTTTGTGTTGTCTTCGACCTATACGTCAGCCTCCCAAATTAAGCTGCGGAGCTAGAGAATCGAGGAACCTCTGCGGCCTTAGAGGTGAAAATCCAAGTGCCAGTCAGTGCGATTCCGAAGCAGTGGCTCAAATACATGGGAAATGTCAAAAACAAAGTGAACTTGTGTACTTTCCTGGCAGACGCCTGTTGCGACATCGGTGTTGACAATCTGCTGGAAGGTCAACAGCTTGTCATCGGTGGTAGCTTCAAGAACGTTTAGAGGTCAGTGCTAATCACCAGAGGACACTGAGAAGACAAGGTTCCCCTCAAGACAGATCATGAAGAGGCAGACACACGACTATTTGTGATTCAGTCACCAAACACAAATGCGGCTGTCCTCTGCATCACATACTACTGCAACATCCAGTGTCGGGATCTGTGGTTTCAGACTAGAATCCAGGGCAAAGCGAGGCATATACCTATCCACAGCTTAGCACATGAACTAGGGCCTCAGCTTTGCAATGTTTTAATCGGCTTTCACATATTCACAGGGTGCGATTCAGACAGCGCACTCTCAGGACTCGGCAAGAAAAAAGGGCCTCAATGTCTTACTTGGCTGCAAAGAGCATCAGACCAGTCTGTTAGAGCTCGGAGAAGAACCCAACAACATCCCTTCAAAAACATGTGATACCTTCATATGTGCAGTCTACCCAAAAGCCAAAAGGACAGGGAGGAAAGTGAACAATGTTAGATATTGGATCCAGCACCACGGGGTCTTCCGGAGCTGACTGTCGGAGAGACTGTGAGAAACAACACGTCGCCGAACCGACTGCGCATGTAGAACCAACAACATGCCATGCACAGAAGTTTGTGCATGTATGGCCAAAGAAACTTGTGATCTTACTGAAAGTGCTTCAGTTTTGACATACCCAACTACCGGTGTTAATTCTGAGAACTATTATAATCGGCTCTGGAGAAAGTGCATTAGTGTCGCCATCCACTAGTCATACTCGAATCAACAATAGCAGTTTTCTTTCTGAAAGATATACAACATGCATCTTCATATGGCAGCAGAACTGATAAAACAGTCCGACAATTTGAATTTGTGTGATATCTTATATTTATAATTTTCCAATAACTGTAGACATGCTGACCGAGAATTATAATATGAAGCCAATGATTCCGCAATATTGAAAATTGGTTGGGTCTGGATAAAGATATTCACATTTACGTTACCCCCTCCGTCTACATTTTAGCGGCCCACAGTGACGGACATTTGGCATGTGTGATGGCTTGTAGAATTTTTATGATACCATAATTTGACACCACATACTACATGGGCCTATTCTATCACCCTGTCAAATCAAGCCTTTTCTGTAAGGGTTGTTGAACGATTTAATGTTTTTTATATCTTGCTCCTGGATTACAGTAATAGTTAACACCCAGGCCCTTTTGGAAAATCACAACAGGTTTCGTTTTTTTAAATAACGGGCTTTTTGTTTTGAATAACAGGATTTTTTACTTCAAATAACGGGATTTTTGTGGGCCATAGCTGTTTTTATTTGAACAATATATATATATAGAGAGAGAGAGAGAGAGAGAGAGAGAGAGAGAGAGAGAGAGAGAGAGAGAGAGAGAGAGTAAAAAAGACACTTTAGTCACTTTTTATTACTCGTAAATATAATAAAAAATGTTATGTAAATTATATGAAAAAGAACGATGTTGTCTATTAAATTGCTATAATGCACCGAAGTATAAAAAACGGTCGTACAAAAATCCGCTACAGTTCTCGCAGCGGTGAACATAAATGTATCTTGGCCTAAACAACATTATAACCAAATGTTACATAATTTCTGGCAACGTACGTCTTCGTATCAACTGTTTACAGCTTGGTGGTTATGCATTCTTCGTTTGTGTGACAGTTACTGTTTTTCTCTTCGGGGTTACAAACTCGGTCCACGTCATCGTCACTCTGCAAAAGTCCACATATATCGTACATAGCACGACATCATATCATGCATAGCTTATTCTTGGTGATCAACGTTATCTGTCTCATTCATGATACACTATGTGACAAACAACATATGCGTGCATCATTGTGTGTGCGCACACGCACGCACACACGCACGCACACACGCACGCACAACACATTTAATGGACATATGAAAGGGACCAGCAGTAAGCACCATCACTGCCCTAAAGACTTCGGCGATGGATCGAAGAGACATGTGTTCAGTATTGTTAAGTACCTGGGTTCGGTCGATGTTGCATTGAATGGCTCGTCGAAATTTCGCCGGCAAACAGCAGCAGAATGATTCAACGAGTGGGGTCAACAATCTGGGGTCGACTTTCTTTTGGTCAGCAGCGCCTAGCAATGATGCCAGGTATAAGAAAACAACATGACATGAATCCACGATCAAATAATAATGACATGGGCAGAATATGTGTTGATCGAATGCTAGTGTCTTGCATGGCTATTAAATACAAAAAAAGAACAGTAACCAATCGGTGGAATTGAATTGTTGCATTACGTTGTATCTTGTGATACTTTTAACACTTGTTAGGCGACACCAATTGGATTATATACATGACGAAACCTTCCTTTCTTAAATATTGGTGTTCTGGTGTTAATATTCGTATGACGTATTGACGTATGTCGTATGACATATGTCGTATTGCGTCGGCAGATTATCGTCCGGAGTTACCAGAAAATGACAACCACGTGTCTATAAATGGCACAGACCCGTAGCCAGGATTTGAAACGGGAGTCTTTTGTACATAGTTTGCATGCAAACATACCTAAATGTGATTATTGGTAGTTTTATTTATATATGACCTTTTGTTTTGAATAAACATATATAATTATTTTTAATGAATGTATACGTACCGGTGAGAGCGCTCACAACTGTACCGACGATGTTGACGACTAGGACGGCGAATAAACCGTACCATAAGTAGGATGTTTCATAGAAGCTTAAGTATCCGGCCCTGCAAGCAGCCCGGGTTATTCGCGTCAATGCCACACACGATGTAGGCAGTATCCCAAATGTGAGTGTGTGTGTGTGTGTGTGTGTGTGTGTGTAAGCAGATCGACTGAACCATTCGGTACAGTTAAAAGGTTTGTTGTTTTGTAAATACCTCGCCTTCATCGTGGAGGCATCTTCCAGACCAACTGTTTGTTGTTTTGTCAATACCTCGCCTTCATCGTGGAGGCATCTTCCAGACCAACTGTTTGTTGTTTTGTCAATACCTCGCCTTCATCATGGAGGCATCTTCCAGACCAAATGTTTGTTGTTTTGTCAATACCTCACCTTCATCATGGAGGCATCTTCCAGACCAACTGTTTGTTGTTTTGTCAATACCTCGCCTTCATCATTGAGGCATCTTCCAGACCAACTGTTTGTTGTTTTGTCAATACCTCGCCTTCATCATGGTTGCATATTCCAGACCAAATGTTTGCACAAGGAACCTGTCTCCGAAATGCAGTTGTTATTCTAAGTCTTGCTTCTTCCTTATCCTTACCTGTCTTTAAAATTTCTTGAATTAATTGACGTTGTTTTCTTTGATTTTGATATCTGACATGGTAATCACTTCTTAAGAAAATGTTTCTTCTTTTCGAATATGTTTGCCAACTCACTCCGCCTTCGTCGGTGGAATGACGTCGCTATTAATCCAGCTGCCATTACTGACGATGTATATTATGCATGAAACTGTTTTCGAAGAAACTACGAATTTATATTTATCACTTAACTACGACAACTTTATCATAATATGTTAAGAAACATATAGTGTCGTTATTTATTTAAATTATTGTATCTTACTGGTCATTGTCATCTAACGTTGCATAGCATCGAAAACAGTAAGTTATCATATAGCGCGGTATGCAGTCCGCAGGGCAGCTCAAAGCCTGGCAGACCTGCTCATTCCAACACCAGCTCGACTGCTTTCGGATGCATTCAAATTCGCTGCAATTACAGTGAGAAGAATATTCGTTCATATAGCCACCACTGCCTATAGCCATGTATTAATGCATACAGATATAGTAGCAATGATTCATGCCGCAAGCCTTACCTTAGTGTTGGACCAGGGATTGGCCAAAGCCAAAGTGAAGAGGCCCAGCATGGGTCCACTAATCATGCCGAACAGTCCTGCTGCAGCCTGGTAACATGGATACAGAGATACGGTGAGGCCGTGAGACGACAGCGACGGTTCCTGTAGCCGTGATTGAATTAAAACAATGGCATACGGGATTAATGAATAAACTGACAGACAGTGAGTGACATACACTCATAGGAGATCTCCAGTTGTGTCCAACTGGGAACGTCTACCATTTAAAACACCTACATTCTACTGTTTTCACTCTCCATTATTGACATAACCCCGGTTCAATCATGCACTGATTAAGAACAACCACTACGGAATTAGCCAGAATAAAACGTTCATAGCCTTAGACACTTTAGACATACATGTGTGCTGATCAACACATAATATTGTTGAATGTTGAACAAATAGAGATAGTATTTACCGGGAGAATACCGCCAAGTTGTGAAGCTACGTACGTCAAAAGAATTGTCAACACCCCGAAACCAACGGCTGGAACATATCATAGTAGTGGTTGTAGTGGTAATGACAGCAGCAGCATTGGTAATCTAACTATGATCGATCTAGCGTATGTTTATATATTTGTTAACGTTTTCCTCCTAGACGGCTTGCACCTCGGGCGCCAAATTTTCAGGGATTCATCTACGAATGAAGCGTAACGCCTTTTTTCCAAATATCCCGCATATCAAGGGTACTTAGTGGTTTTTATGGTAAACCTAATGTTCGCTACGTAAAACGTTAACGTCCAACAATCGCAGAAACCACGCGCGCGGAGCAAAAGGTAGCGGTTAATATTACGTAAAATGTTAAATTCCAACAATCGCAGAAACCACGCGCGCGGAGCAAAAGGTTGCGGTTTATATTACGTAAAATGTTAAATTCCAACAATCGCAGAAACCACGCGCGCGGAGCAAAAGGTGGCGGTTTATATTACGTAAAACGTTAAATTCCAACAATCGCAGAAACCACGCGCGCGGAGCAAAAGGTGGCGGTTTATATTACGTAAAATGTTAAATTCCAACAATCGCAGAAACCACTCGCGCGCGCGCGGCGAATACTTCGGTACGTAAACCATTTGAGGGTACGTAGCAGATATCATCCCGTCCTGGGGACGGGTATGTTTGCTAGTAACGATAATAACAATAGGTACATTGATATACCGCCTGATCAATGTCCGTACAAATCTTAAACAAATTCATCAAGAGGCACTTAAAGTATATATGTGCTCAGATACGTATAAATATATATATATATTTATATATTTATACACANTCTCATTCATGATACACTATGTGACAAACAACATATGCGTGCATCATTGTGTGTGCGCACACGCACGCACACACGCACGCACACACGCACGCACAACACATTTAATGGACATATGAAAGGGACCAGCAGTAAGCACCATCACTGCCCTAAAGACTTCGGCGATGGATCGAAGAGACATGTGTTCAGTATTGTTAAGTACCTGGGTTCGGTCGATGTTGCATTGAATGGCTCGTCGAAATTTCGCCGGCAAACAGCAGCAGAATGATTCAACGAGTGGGGTCAACAATCTGGGGTCGACTTTCTTTTGGTCAGCAGCGCCTAACAATGACGTAAGGAATATGAAAACAACATGACGTGTATTCACGACAACAGATTAATGACATGGGGAGAATATGTTTTGATCGAATGCTACTGTTTTACACCGCTATTAAATACAAAAAAGTATCCAATCGGTGGAATTGAATTGTTACATTATGTTGTATCTTGTGAAAAAATTTAACACTTGTTAAGCGATACCATTTGGCTTACTTACATGATGAAACACTTCCTTTCTTAAATATTGGTGTTATTGTGCTAATGTAGGTATGACGGCTACAGTGTCGTATTGCGTAGGCAGATTATCTTCAGAAGTCAACAGAAATGACAACCACATATGTGTCGGGAATTGGGACAGACCCGTAACCAGGATTTGAAACGGGAGTCTATTTTAGATGTATTTAGAAATACTGTATACGTACCGGTGAGAGCGCTCACAACTGTACCGACGATGTTGACGATTAGGATGCCGAATAAGCCGTACCATAAGTAGGATGTTTCATAGAAGCTTAAGTACCCGGCCCTGCAAGCAGCCCGGATTATTCGCGTCAATGTAGGCAGTATCCCAAATGTGTGTGTGTGTGTGTGTGTGTGTGTGTGTGTGTGTGTGTGTGTGTGCGTGCGTGCGTGTGTGTGTGTGTGTGCGCGCGCGCGCGAGCGTGCGCTCCTGCCTGTGCATGTGCGTACGTGGGTGTGTATGTGCGTGTGCGTGTGCGTGTGCGTGTGCGTGTGCGTGTGCCTGTGCGTGTGCGTGTGCGTGTGCGTTTACGTGTCAGTGTCTAAATGTGTTAGTGTGAATCTATCCAAAATATTGCGCACAAACCTATCCTCTGGTACCGGTCTCGACTCTGCAGCGGTAGTTGTGGAGTAGTTTAGATACATTGACGTCACGTCAGTGAAGCTATCATTTGCGTTGGAGCACCCGTCCAACGAGACTGGTGGTCTATAGACGGAAGGTCTGTAGATGAACGCCCCCATTCCCAGCCAGAGGGTTGCTATGAGGCCGACAATAAACCCAGCGTATGCCCCCTGTAGAAGGAAACATGTGACAGAGAGAAGCAGATCGACTGAACCATTCGGTACAGTTAAAAGTGTGTTGTTTTGTCAATACCTCGCCTTCATCATGAAGGCCAGACCAATTGTTTGCACTAGGAACCTTGGTATTCTAAGTCTTGCTTCTTCCTTATCCTTACCCGTCTTTAAAGTTCCTTGAGTTGTTTTTGACGTTATTGTTTCTTTAATTCTGATATCTGACAAGTTAGTCACCTATTCAGAAAAAGTTTTATTCATGTCGAATATTTTGGCCAACTCACTCCGCCTTCGTCGGCAGATTGACGTCGCAACGGGCTTTCATTAAGCGAGCGGCAACTACTGACGAGGTATATTATGCAATAAAGGGTAACTTTTTTCGAAGAAACTGCAAACATTATTATAATAAGCTAAGTAACACACAAATTAATGCATTGTACTGGTCATTAACATCAAACGTTGCATAGCATGGAAAACGGTAAGTTATTATTTAATTCGGTATGCGCTGGGCAGTCCACAGGGCCGCGCAAAGACTGGCAGGCCTAGCAGACCTGCTCATACCAACATCAGCTCGACTTCTCTGGGATGCATGCAGCCTCGCTGCAATTACTGTGCGAAGACTATTAGGTCATATATCCATCACTGTCTATATCCAAGTATTAATGCTTACCGCTATAGTAGCAATGATGCATGCGTGTTGGCCTTACCTTGGTGTTGGACCAAGGGTTGGCCATAGCCAAAATGAAGAGGCCCACCGTGGGTCCACTAATCATCCCGTACAGTCTTGCTGCAGCCTGGTAACATGGAGACAGCTAGTGAGGCCGTGAGACGACAGCGACGGTTACTGTAGCCGTGATTGAATGAATACAATGACATACAGGATTAACGAATAAACTGACAGACATTGAGTGACATACACTCGCAGGAGTGGGAACGTCTAGAATAAAACATATACATTCTACTATTTTCACTCTCCGTTATTAACATAACCCCGGTTCAATAATACACTGATTAAGAACAACCACTTCGGGATTAACCACTTAACATGTTCATCGCCTTAGACACTTCAGACATGTGTGTTTGTCAAAACATATTATTTTTGAATGTTGAACAAATAGTGAGTGTTTTTACCGGGAGAATGCCGTCAACTTGTGAAGCTACGAAAGACAGCAGAATTGTCAAAACCCCGAAACCAACGGCTGGAACATATCACAGTAGTAGTAGTAGTAGTAGTAGTAGTAGTAGTAGTAGTAGTAGTAGTAGTAGTAGTAGTAGTAGTAGTACGAGTGGTAGTGACAGCAGCAGCATTAGTAATAGTGATAATAACAATAATAACAATAAAAACATAGATACACCGCCTGACCAAAGTCAGAACAAATCTTAACAAAATCCATTAAGAGGCACTTAAAGTGTGTATGTATATATATATATA
>SDWI01001208.1:7469-40418 GCA_009193005.1 Lamellibrachia luymesi
TGGTCTATCACATCACTGACACAACACAATCCATAACAGAAGACAGGGGACCCAGACCTCAGTGGTCTATCACATCATTGACACAACACAATCCACAACAGAAGACAGGGGACCCAGACCTCAGTGGTCTATCACATCACTAACACAACACAATCCACAACAGAAGACAGGGGACCCAGACCTCAGTGGTCTATCACATCACTGACACAGCACAATCCATAACAGACGACAGGGGACCCAGACCTCAGTGGTCTATCACATCACTGACACAACACAATCCATGACAGAAGACAGAGGACCCAGACCTCAGTGGTCTATCACATCACTGACACAACACAATCCATGACAGAAGACAGGGGACCCAGACCTCAATGGTCAGTGGTCTAGAAGGTTGTGAGTGCAAACAAGATGGTGGACTCATGACTACAGAGCTATCAGCACCAACGTCAGTGCTGCACTTAATCAAGTGCAGGTGCCAAACAGGCTCAATTGCACACACATATACACGGCTGTTCAGATAATGAAGAATCACGTGACACAGAGCGTGACGAGGATGTTGAGGAGAATGGAAAAGATGACTATCACCAATGTTTGGTTGGCCTGTGACCTTCACATTGTGTCGTGCTGGACAGCATAACCTCAGTACACTGAACTCTTATAACAACCAAATTGTACATGTATTCTGGTGGCAAAACTAGACGTTCTAACTGTATCAAATAACACCAACAGCAATATTATAATCAATGCAAGAATAATTGTTTTTTTTATTATTTCATGTACAATTGATGATTAAACAATTAAGGGAGACGTACAATGTAAGCTGCAACTACAAAACAATAAATATAACCAAGGTTTAGATTAGAATTAATTATATTTTGCAATTTTACCTGTGTGTATTTAGTCAATCCATTGTTATCTGAGTAGTGACTAGGCCTTTTTTCCTTAATTACTTTCTTCAGTGCAACACCGGGTAACTCGGCTAGTATATGATATTACAGTCCATGTTTGGCAAAATATCAACAATATGTGGAGACAGGAAGAATTACATTAAAATTACAGGTGAAACAGGTGTGATTCTTATTAACTATCAAATAAGCTTGCATGTGCAACATGAAGTATTACAGGTGAATTAATTACAGGTGAAATTACATTAATTACAGGTGAAACAGAAGTAAATCTTATTAACTATCAAATTGGATATGGCTCTAATGAATACAAGTAATATTTTTCTGAAGACAATTATACTACCTCTTATGTATTCAGCTATTATGTATTTTAGCCACTCATACAAATTACCACCAGATCAGCTTTAGTTCCCAATACATTGGCAATGGTACACTTGCATGTTGTTCGATGCCGTGTAGGCACGCATGCTTGATAGTATGGCCCGGTCATGTGCTCCGGGTCATATTTCTTCTGTAACTTTGATGCCAGCGACGCCGCCGAAAATGAATACTGCAGCAAGCACACCAGCCCCTTGTCGAGGGCGCAATAAATACAAAGACAACCACCATGAACGCTCTCTACCATCCGGCATGGCGGTCTCAGAAATCGAATCAGAAGCAGCCCTCTGGGAATGGGCGACAACGCAAAAAATCACAGCCAAGACCATCAACCACTTCGTCAAAAACGGGTTTAATTCCATGGAAGCAATAGCGCTACTGGACGGTGACAATCTGCCGCAATCAAAGATTCCATGTGGGCAGCAGAAACTTCTGCTGAAAGCGTTATGGCCTCTGCAAACGAACCCGTCCGAAACAAACATGGTGGCCACGTGTGACAACCCAACGTGGGCTGATCGCGATGACGGTGGAGCCATGCCCAGGGCGATCAGGGCATTGTCGTTACCACAGTTCCCACCGGCTACAGAAACCAGGGATTGGCCAGCGTAAAGCAAACGGCTGCAGTCGCACATCACGGCCTGACATTCAACAACAGTGCCTGGAACATGCGGACATTTAACAACAATGCTTGGCACATGGCAAGATCCACAGATACACTTGCTGTCTGCAGCTGCTGGTAGGTCGACACATACTTACCATGATGTTGATTTTGTTGGTAAAGATACCATTGAGAAGGAAGTGGTTGCAGGTACCCAAGATGGGAAGTAAATTGTGTTTTTTAAGACCGAGAGTACCGCAAACTGCAGGCCACCCACAACTTTCATTGGGGGACTGACATTCCCCACCTGCACATGATGCAGCTTACCCCTGGGGTTCCCCGCAACAAAGCACACCTTCCACCGAATAAGCACGCTAGGTCTGTGCAGCCTCAGCATGCAGGGCCACCTATGACAAATGGCAGGGCAATTTGCAAAATGATTAACTCGCTACAGGCTGTGTAGCCACACCCATGTAGCGAGTTAATCATTTTGCAAATTGCCCTGCCATTTGTCATAGGTGGCCCTGCATGCTGAGGCTGCACAGACCTAGCGTGCTTATTCGGTGGAAGGTGTGCTTTGTTGCGGGGAACCCCAGGGGTAAGCTGCATCATGTGCAGGTGGGGAATGTCAGTCCCCCAATGAAAGTTGTGGGTGGCCTGCAGTTTGCGGTACTCTCGGTCTTAAAAAACACAATTTACTTCCCATCTTGGGTACCTGCAACCACTTCCTTCTCAATGGTATCTTTACCAACAAAATCAACATCATGGTAAGTATGTGTCGACCTACCAGCAGCTGCAGACAGCAAGTGTATCTGTGGATCTTGCCATGTGCCAAGCATTGTTGTTAAATGTCCGCATGTTCCAGGCACTGTTGTTGAATGTCAGGCCGTGATGTGCGACTGCAGCCGTTTGCTTTACGCTGGCCAATCCCTGGTTTCTGTAGCCGGTGGGAACTGTGGTAACGACAATGCCCTGATCGCCCTGGGCATGGCTCCACCGTCATCGCGATCAGCCCACGTTGGGTTGTCACACGTGGCCACCATGTTTGTTTCGGACGGGTTCGTTTGCAGAGGCCATAACGCTTTCAGCAGAAGTTTCTGCTGCCCACATGGAATCTTTGATTGCGGCAGATTGTCACCGTCCAGTAGCGCTATTGCTTCCATGGAATTAAACCCGTTTTTGACGAAGTGGTTGATGGTCTTGGCTGTGATTTTTTGCGTTGTCGCCCATTCCCAGAGGGCTGCTTCTGATTCGATTTCTGAGACCGCCATGCCGGATGGTAGAGAGCGTTCATGGTGGTTGTCTTTGTATTTATTGCGCCCTCGACAAGGGGCTGGTGTGCTTGCTGCAGTATTCATTTTCGGCGTCGTCGCTGGCATCAAAGTTACAGAAGAAACATGACCCGGAGCACATGACCGGGCCANGATGATTAAACAATTAAGGGAGACATACAATGTAAGCTGCAACTACAAAACAACAAATATAACCTAGGTTTAGATTAGAATTAATTATATTTTGCAATTTTACCTGAGTGTATTTAGTCAATCCATTGTTATCTGAGTAGTGACTAGGCCTTTTTTCCTTAATTACTTTCTTCAGTGCAACACCGGGTAACTCGGCTAGTATTATATTACAGTCCATGTTTGGCAAAATATCAACAATGCGTGGAGGCTGGAAGAATTACATTAAAATTACAGGTGGAAAAGAAGTGATTCTTATTAACTTATTTACAAATATGCTTGCATGTGCAACATGAAATATTACAGGTGAATTAATTGCAGGTGAAATTACATTAATTACAGGTGAAACAGAAGTAATTCTTATTAACTATCAAATTGCATATGGTTCTAATGAATACAAGTAATATTTTTCTGAAGACAATTATACTACCTCTTATCTATTCAGCTATTATGCATTTTTCATCCTTGCCAATCATAAAAATTACCACCAGATCATCTTTAGTTCCCAATACATTGGCAATATACTAATAAATGGTACACTTGCATGTTGTTCGATGCCATGTGGGCACGCATGCTTGATAGTATGGCCCGACCATGTGCTCCGGGCCATGTTTCTTCTGTAACTTTGAAGCCAGCTACGACACTGAAAACGAATACTGCAGCAAGCACACCAACCCCTTGTCGAGGGCACAGTAAATACAAAGACAACCACCATGAACGCTCTCTACCGTCCGGCATGGCGGACTCAGAAATCGAATCAGAAGCAGCCTTCCGGGAATGGGCGACAACGCAAAAGATCACAGCCAAGACCATCAACCACTTCATCAAAAACGGGTTTAATTCCATGGAAGCAATAGCGCTACTGGACGGTGACAACCTTCCACAATCAAAGATTCCGCGTGGGCAGCAGAAACTTCTGCTGAAAGCGTTATGGCCTCTGCAAACGGGCCCATCCGAAACAAACATGGTGGCCACGTGTGACAACCCAACATGGGCTGATCGCGATGATGGTGGAGCCATGCCCAGGGCGATCAGGGCATTGTTGTTACCACAGTTCCCAACGGCTATGGGCACCAGGGATTGGCCAGCGTAAAGCAAACGGCTGCAGTCGCACATCATGGCCTGACATTCAACAACAGTGCCTGGAACATGCAGACATTTAACAACAATGCCTGGCACATGGCAAGATCCACAGATACACTTGCTGTCTGCAGCTGCTGGTAGGTCGACACATACTTACCATGATGTTGATTTTGTTGGTAAAGATACCATTGAGAAGGAAGTGGTTGCAGGTACCCAAGATGGGAAGTAAATTGTGTTTTTTAAGACCGAGAGTACCGCAAACTGCAGGCCACCCACAACTTTCATTGGGGGACTGACATTCCCCACCTGCACATGATGCAGCTTACCCCTGGGGTTCCCCGCAACAAAGCACACCTTCCACCGAATAAGCACGCTAGGTCTGTGCAGCCTCAGCATGCAGGGCCACCTATGACAAATGGCAGGGCAATTTGCAAAATGATTAACTCGCTACATGGGTGTGGCTACACAGCCTGTAAATTTGTGCATGCCTGCTCCTACAGGGGCTGCAATCAAAACCACCCAAGGTGGGAGATCCCTGCAGTAATCCCCATGCCTGCTCCTACAGGGGCTGCAATCAAAACCACCCAAGGTGGGAGATCCCTGCAGTAATCCCCATGCCTGCTCCTACAGGGGCTGCAATCAAAACCATCCAAGGTACATGGCGAATTGAGTTAAAAGATGATGCAGATAAAGAATTTTTATTACATGGTTTGACTAATGGTTTTCACATTGTTGATAGTGATGTGACTTTTTTTACCAGTGGATGTGAATAATTATAAGTCAGCTTCACCAGGGCGTGACAATTACGAGGCAGTCAAGCAACAGGTCCTCTCAGAAATTTCACTGGGTAATTATGTAATATGTGACAGCAAGCCTGGCTTAATAAGCCAGTTAGGGGCTATTGCCAAATCAGCAGGGGGTGTTTAATTAATTCATGATTGTAGTGGGTAATTCCTTAAATGATTACACCACTTTGGAATCTTCACAAAAGTTCCAAACCATTCATGATGCTACCTCCCTGGTACAACCAGGATTTTACATGGCAAAAGTTGATTTAAAGTCAACCTACAGATCAATTAGGATAAGTGAGATGAGTCAGCAATTTACAGGTCTAAATTTGCACTTGATAATGAAATTATTTATCTGTATGACAAAAAATTGCCTTTCAGGTCTAGACTGGCAGTTGGTATATATAGCATCATTTGACCCAAGCAGCCAAACATGATGGCCATGAGGGAGGCTTTACTGCGGTTGTGGTGTATCTGGATGATTTCTTTATTTGTGCACCCAAATTGGATGAATGTGCTATTGCACTAAACACTAGGTTATTGCTGCACTTAGGTTTCTGTATAAATTGAAATAAAGTGGTTGATCCCATTCGGTGTATTACTTTTCTTTGAATTGAAATTGACTCAGATACTATGAGCTAGCGTCTACCTATGGACAAACTGTTAGCTCTTAGACCAGAGTTACAGGCTTTTGCAAAGCGAAAATACGTAGGCATAAGACAGATGTAATCCCTTGCAGGGAAGCTTAATTGGGCAGCAGTTGTTGTCTACAGCGGGAGTATTCCTCTGGGAAATTTTAGATGCTATTTGCCGTTTCATTGCAGCAAACCACAAATGTGTGTTGACACCAGCGGTGCGGCTGGATATCCAGCGGTGGGATAGTTGTGTCTACATTTAATGGAGTGTCACTTATTTTGGTTGATGGTGGTCCGATGGCCCGAGTCTACCAAAAATGCTGTCGAACTACAAAAAACCTCCTGTGCAGTGGTCCGGTGGTCTACTGAAAAAATGATGGCAGAAATTAAAACAACGATGCTTTTATTAGTGAAAAACGTTGATTTCTCTGCCCGATTGCTCAACTAAATAGTTGTGTTTCATTTATTTTAACATGCCTGTCAAAGAAGCTGACATGAAAAGATCGTGGTTGAGTTGTGAAGCACTTTGACATTGTTCCATCTAGCTGGACGGCTGGCCCACACGTTACGACACATGCCACTCTAATGTAGTTTATGCTGCACTGCGTTTGTTTATGTCATTGTGGCTCCAGTGGCGTCTTGACTCTTGGCACTCAATGACTCCGGCGTTGTCTGGGCGGACACGAATAACTCGGCTGCCAACGACAATGACAACAAAAATTGTTTTTAATAAAGTATGCATATTCTGTCATTTGAGTTTAATGTTACAAAGGTCACTTCTGTTTGTTAAAACTAGTTTGGACCACCAGAAATTTAGCAGGATCACCATATTTGGTCCACTGCCCAGAATATTTTCTAACCCTAAATATTGATCACTATACTAGAACAAACACAAAAATAATTGTATAATTATGAAACAAAAACGACACAAAGATAGCTATATTGGTTGTCATGTTGACAAGACTTTCTATGGTTTGTAGGCAGTAGCAATGTTGGTGAGTCGGTGTGACGTAACTCTGACCAAACCAGGTCAGACAGAATGCGTTTGGCATATGCTGGTCATGACTAGAGTGACCACTGGTCCAGATGTGACATAAGTGATATCTGGCAGGAATAAGTTCACTGAGACCCTGCATTTATCGTTTGACAATCTCTTTATCGTTTGGTCATCTTTTCGTATTGGCTTTTTATTTACTTGAAGTGTGGGAATGCCAATGTTTTCTAGTTTGTTTGCCTGCATGAATGACCAGAATCGTTTTGGGTTTGTTTCTGGCAATCTCTAATTTGGTTGTTCACATAGTCGTTGTAAGATTTTGCTATTTTAGTAACCTTTTTTTCAGAATTCCTTAAAATGTTCCCAGCTGTCCAGTAGTGCAGTTTGCTTTGCCTTTTTATGGTTTTTGTTTCATATTATTTGCATTCATGTTAATTTGCATGTCATCCAAGGAAGGCGAGTAATTGTTTTGTTGTTATAGCTAAGGATGGCACTGTGTATCAAAGCAGTCTGTAATTCACCAAAACAAATCCAGTTTGTGTCAATCTTTTGTGAGTTGGGGTCCATGTCAAAATATTCATAACTGTGTTAATTTATTTATGCCAGCTGATTTGTATTTCAACACTTTATGTGGTGGTTTCCTGCTGCAAGTTGGTTGTAAGTTGACAGGACCGGGCGGCTGTTGGTGATTACCGAGGTACAGGGGGTGAGTATGAAGTCAAGAATGTTACCAGAATCAATGTGTGTGGGGTCGTTTGCCATGTTTAGCAGTCCAAATTCACTAATTATTTCTAGTAATGTATTATGCTTGCTAGCAGTTCTGTTGTTTGTCATTTGTTGTCATCCCAGTTGATATCAGGAAGGTTCAAGTTTCCTGTTTAACTACATTACATTGAGATTTGAGATCTGTAAACAAAATGATGATGAGCTTCAGGGGATGGGAGGTGGTCGCTTGGGGACCGGTAATAAGATGCAACATATATGGGTGTATTTCACGCAAAGTTAGTTTTTTCCACACTACTTTAAAATGTGACTACTTTAAAATGCTATGAGTATGCCACTGCCATTTCTGTCTTTTTGATGGCCTCATAGCTTAGAGAAGAAATGAATATGTTGGATATATAGTTTTCATCTAATTTAGTTTCAATTAGGAATATGATATCTGGTTTATTAGATTGGATAGCTTTTACTTTCAATACTCTTAACACTATTGGTATTTGTCAAAATCCCTTTAAGTATGTTTCCTTTTTCACTGGGTTTTCTTGTGGCGTTCACAGGTTGAAGCATTTTGGGGGTTTGGTCTGAAAGTTAGGTCTTTGTTTTGGGATGTACGAGATACTGGGTTGTTAAGTGCAGAACTGTCAGATCAGGTGTAGCCAGGAATGGATTGTTCATTGTTTGAAAAGGTAGGAATAAAGTTTGGGATTCCACATTGATTACAGAACCAGAAGGCAGTTTGGTTAGTCAGAGAACTGTGCAATCAGACCACTGAGGTACAGGTGCATAAGGATGGCCTTGTCTTTCTTGTTTCTGACAGACTGATGGCTAGTTCCACAAGGAAACATTGGGCCAGAGTTTGGGTGGATGTCGCCTGACTGTGCAATCAGACCACTGAGGTACAGGTGCATAAGGATGGCCTTGTCTCTCTTGTTTCTGACAGACTGATGGCCAGTTCCACAAGGAAACACTGGGCCAGGGTTTGGGTGGATGTCACCTGACTGTGCAATCAGACCACTGAGGTACAGGTGCATAAGGATGGCCTTGTCTCTCTTGTTTCTGACAGACTGATGGCCAGTTCCACAAGGAAACACTGGGCCAGAGTTTGGGTGGATGTCGCCTGACTGTGCAATCAGACCACTGAGGTACAGGTGCATAAGGATGGCCTTGTCTCTCTTGTTTCTGACAGACTGATGGCCAGTTCCACAAGGAAACACTGGGCCAGGGTTTGGGTGGATGTCGCCTGACTGTGCAATCAGACCACTGAGGTACAGGTGCATAAGGATGGCCTTGTCTCTCTTGTTTCTGACAGACTGATGGCCAGTTCCACAAGGAAACACTGGGCCAGGGTTTGGGTGGATGTCGCCTGACTGTGCAATCAGACCACTGAGGTACAGGTGCATAAGGATGGCCTTGTCTCTCTTGTTTCTGACAGACTGATGGCCAGTTCCACAAGGAAACACTGGGCCAGGGTTTGGGTGGATGTCGCCTGACTGTGCAATCAGACCACTGAGGTACAGGTGCATAAGGATGCCCTTGTCTCTCTTGTTTCTGACAGGCTGATGGCCAGTTCCACAAGGAAACATTGGGCCAGGGTTTGGGTGGATGTCACCTGACTGTGCAATCAGACCACTGCGGTACAGGTGAATAAGGATGTCTGGTTTGAATTTGAGAGTTTGATATGAGGTTTGGTGATTTGGGAGTAATAACTTGACTTAATTTTGAAGTTTGATCCTTTGGTATGTTCCACTGAGTGTGGCTATTAGGAAGTTTACGGATAATAATTCATATTAGCCCAATATTGTACTGTCTGGAGTTCAAAGCCGGGTCTAAAGATAAAAACCGCTCAGATACTAAAATTTAATACATTTTGTAGCAACGTGAGGGTTGATTTGAGTAAATTTTCTTCAACAGTTGTTAGTGGTCAAAAATAATGTAGTTTTGGACAGGCACAAATACCAAACCATCATTTATCATCCTTGTGGTCACTTTTTCATCGTCTTACATGCCACGTCAATATATTGAAATGTCAACTGTCACATCAGGAGACTTATGAGTAGACATAAAATAATGCAGACACACCACTTACAATCATTGAACTCATTGAAAACAAACTTACTCGAGCAGTCCATCTGCAAGCTCTTCGATCTTCTCAGAAACCTTGTGGAAATCTCCAAAGACCCGCAACTCCTCAACAGCTATAGAGAGCCAGTATGGGTTCTTGGAGGATTCCTTGTTGAGCAGGGTACACATCTGCTTTTTCTCCAGATGTTTGCCGTATCTGTATAACAGCTGCTCGACAATTCCCTGTATACAAATTGCTAAGTAAGAGCATTGCATGCATAAGTGCACAAGTAATTAAAATGATACAAGTAATTGATATAATTAATAGGTGGAGGGAGAGGTGGAGATGTTGTGAGAGGTAAAGGGAGAGATACGGAGAGGTCGAGATTGATGGGTGGAGGGAGAGACTGAGAAGTGGAGACAGAGTGTGACAGAGAGATGGGGGAGAGGGAGAGAGACAGACAGACACAGAGAGATTGAGAGCTAGATGGTTACACAGAGAGGTGGAGGGAGAGATTGAGATGTAGAGGGTTAGACATAGAGAGATGGAATGTAGAGGGTTAGACATAGATAGGTGGGTGGAAACAGTGAGAGGTAGAGGGTTAGACTGAGAGAAGTGGAGGGAGAGATTAGAGAGGTGGATGGAAAGATTGAGGGTTAGACCGAGAGGGGGAAGTGGTGGGACAGATTGAGATGTAGAGGATTAGACAGAGAGAAGTGGAGGGAGAGATTGAGATGTAGAAGATTAGACAGAGAAAAGTGGAGGGAGAGATTGAGATGTAAAGGATTAGACAGAGAGAGGTGGAGGGAGAGATTTGGAGGGATGGAGGGAGGGACACACAGACAGAGAGAGAGACAGAGAATGAAAAGAAAGAAGTTGAGGCAGATATACCTCTAAGTGAGAGTCACTGTCCCACCCTCACCTGGCTTGTGTCCTTTGTAAGTGGTTTCAGGTGGCACTTGTGGGGGGAGGGTTCTCTGCGTGTCAGACTCACATGCTGGGGTGTGTCGTCTATCATAGAGAACACACATCGGACTTGTGGTGCAAGTTTGAGGGGCATCCAACTCACAAGCTTCGAAGCCTGATCTTCATCAAACTGAAGTTAACAAGATCAAAATAACATGAGCTTCACTAAATGGTTCTTCACTAAATGGTTCTTAGCTTGTGAAGCATTTTCAGCCAATCATAATTTTACTGCAGTACACTGGGAAACATTCTAATATGTGACCCATCTGCACAAAACAAGTCACATGTGCCAAAAAACAAAAACTTAGCTTTTCATATGCTTAGAAAGAGAAGAAGAGCTTTATCATGGTGCAAAAATTATTTCATTGTGATAATTATTTCCAAAGTTATGCTCGTTGTAATGTAATTGATACCGAAAATGCAAATGCAAGAAATCCATGTTTAAAGATTACATAAATTGGACTTACTCCGTGATTACTTACTCCTTGGTTACTTACTCCTTGGTTACCACCACTAATTATTACCCGATCTCAATGAAATTTCCCACAGTTGTTGTAACACACTAATTGTCAATCATACTGAAAGAATAATGATGTAGGTTAAGTATTTGCCTTTTTATGGCACAATAAAAAAGGTAACTTTTTTCATATTCGTGAAAATGGACATTTTACTGAAAATACACAAGTCACCTATTTATAGACATAACTCAATGAAATTTTCCTGTGTCATTAGTCATACCATTTTGGCAACCTTCCTGAAAGATTGTAGATATAGAACAAATATTTACACTTTTTAGTACAATAACAAGTAAAAATGTTCAAATCATCCGGATATTACACTAAAAATTCACAAAATGCATATTTATAGGCATAAGATAATTATATTTTCCAGTTTTGTTACACAAATCATTATATCAACCCTCCTGAACGATAATAGATTTACAATAAGTATTTGCTTTTCTACAACACAATACTTAACACAATACAAAAAAGAAGTTTTTTTGCAAAATTCTTGAAAAACTGATGTCACCATATTTACAAAATTCAACACTGATCGTTTCACACAGTGACAGCTGCAACACAAACAGCACAATAATTGTTCGATCGTTCTCTGACACAACCCCGCCCGCTGCCTCTTGCACGTCGTCCACTGCCTTGCGCCCTCTTCGGTGGTGGCGAAGGTTCACACCTCTCTGGGGGTCGGTGGGTGGATGGCCGGGGCACAGTGGGCACAAAGTGTCCTTGTCAACATCTTTCACAAACTCCCTGATGCTGTTGTACAGGTACCACTGTCGCTGTGGGTCTAGTCCAGCTGGCACAACAGCATCAGGGGCAGACTGTGGCAGGTGTGTGTCCGGCGTCCACAGGGTGAAGGTGACCTCGTCGCTCTCTGGGGTGACACGGGCGAACACCTTGCCTGGGTGATCTGCCTCGAATCCGTTGCAACAATTATATAACATGTGCATCTATTTTATTCATCATGTGTAGAATGATACATATCATTGTTTAATCCTGTTGTAAATTCGAGCCACTACCTTTGTACGGCCACTTTTCCCAGACCTTACTTGGCTATACACATTGTGATCAATTTTCTCAGCTAAAAAATCTGTTGTTTGACTGAAGCGTCCAAGTTGTATGTTTTAAATTAAATGCGCCATTCATAAAATAATTTTGTTCATTTGGATCCCCCCCACTAAACACTGGAGACCTTACAGGGAGCCCCGATTCTTAAGACTATACAATATCCATCGTAAATAATGGTTTATAAACACATGATGGGATTGTCAGTATTTACCTGAAGTGGTGGTACTTCTTAATGCCAGTGAAGGTGCGACAGAAGGGGTTCAGATGGGTTTGCCAGTTCCCAACTGGTACGAAGGACGTTCCATCTTCCTGGCCAACCAGCTGAGGAGTGTTGACACAGGCATTCCCGCAGACGACAGACTCAAACACTGACAGCGATGACACCGCATGGCATTTGAATGCCCGCTTGAGAAGCCCAAAACACCAGTCCGGGGCGAATTTGTCCTGCCACCAGGAAATTGAGTGGACTGATGGAGACCAATAGCCACCCTCCATGCGAGATACCACAGGACATAGCGGTTCGTATTCTGTCCTCAACAGTTGTCACAATGGAGTTCAGCTATGGTCTCACCCAGTCCAAAATGCTCAAAAAAGTAGTGGAGGTACGACACAACCGCATTCGACCCCTTCGAAATGAGGTGGGCTTCATCAATGAGAAAGTTCACCTGCTTAGGGATCCCTCGCAGCAGACCCCAAATAAACCACACTTTCTGGGGACAAGAAAGTAAATGGGACCTGGCTGAAGGGGATCACTCGGCAAGTGAACTTGTTGTGCGTAGTCAAAACTGTAGTGCATTTTTACCTGTCGACTGCATGGTGCACTGCGAACAAAGTCACTCAGCTGGAGACTCTGGCAGGTGGCCTTGGCCTCATCCACCATGGACGTGTAGAGGGACCTCTCCTCCTGCACAGTCCGCAGGTGTAGCTCCTGCTGCAAGAGGCGGTCACTCTTCTCTGCCTCCGGGATGTTGGCACTCCTGTAGATCAGGCTGTTGTTGGCCTGGCACGTCCAACACAGGTCCGACATCGGCTTGGCCGTGATGATGAAGGGCAGCAACTTGAGCCAGGTGTCCCCGAAGACAGACTCGCTCATCACACAGAACTCTGAAGAAAAATGACAAAATATCAGTAACATGGAAAGTTGTAGCATATCAACTGCACACCGGTGTTTCAAGTGAGCAAACTAATTTCAATATTGTCTTCCAGTCACTCAATATGTGGGCAGTTTCAACCGGTCCTCACTTCCCGGTTTTTTTTTCCACAAACAAATACTGAACTACAATCATCAACTACGATATTTACTGACACATGTTGAACAGCATACTATTTACACTATGAGTGAATAGCTACCTACAATTTGAACAAACTGATCTAGCAACAAATGTGTAACACACATTGAACTTTTGTTATTATAATTTTCCAGGTATAAAAGGACAGAACATAGTTTTCATTAATATTTTACCCGTTTCATTTTGCACATTATGCAACATTTCCTAAACAAATAATATTTGTTGTTGTAAATATATTTATGTACTTTTCGTAATCATACCAGAATCCTTCATCGTAGCCGAGTAGACAGCACACCTTGACTTTTATCTCAGCAGATGGCAGCAGCTTCACATCATCCCTCTTGAAGCCAGGCACTCTGCCTGGCAACACAAGGGCATCATGCTCAGCATACTGCGTGACGAAAGCCACAGCCCGCTGGACATCTTCGAAGGAGTGTGTCCTTGTGTTGCTGCTGCGACCTCCAGACCTCTTCTCCTTTGGCACCAAACCGTTTGCCTTATACCATTGCAGTAGTCCTGTCAGGCGGTCTTGGCTGATTCTGTTTAAAAAGAACATGGTGCAAATTGTACAATGTGTATTTACCAGTCAAACAAACCACGGTTTAATCCACACTTGTTTCAAGGATGCTCAAGTAGATGTGTAATCTAAGTCTTCTTGAAGGTCTTACGGCAAATCTGTTGGCCTTCAACATAGTAAGCTGTCTTTTGGCGTTCCCGCTGAGTCACTGCAGCCCTCTTTGAACAACATGTCATCTCTGGAGCAGGAAATCTTGCCGAGGAGAATGAGCATCCGGTCGGTTAAGATAATTGTAAATAATAATAAAAAATAGCTGGCAACTTGTGTTAATCCCCATCATTGGAACAACTTTCCCATTTATTGCACCATACAAATACAGAAAACTCATGGATGTGCTTCATTGAATGACTTACTTGGCACCATAGCTGCCATGTCCATTCTCCTCTTCATCATGTCTTCCACACCAAAGAGTTGGAAACATGGCTCGCCGTTGAAGCACTTACAGTAACAGCTGCAACACAAACGGCACAATAGTTGTTTTCATAATTAAATACTGGGATAACAGAGTGAATGTTCAGCGTTTCAAATATGTACAGTTATAATTATATTATAATTTTAATTAACAAGAAAGCAACGGTGATATGTATACATGCCGCTGTCGCATCAACAGATGACAGCTCAGGCTCTGACAGCTGTCAGTGAAAAAGTAAACAACAGTTGCCACTTCGGCTGCGCGGACCTGTTGTCAACACTACGGCTGATAACAATGGCTAGAATTATTTTTCACGTATAAACAACAAGTAATTTGTTATTCAACTATACGTACCGATAAGCTGACACTTTTTTGCATTCTTCCTCATCGCCCATCACAAGTTCAGGCAACGCCATCGCTACATCCATAGCCGAGTCGAAGTCCCCCTTTGTCATGTCAAAGTCATCGTCTGTTAGACAGTCCCTGTCATCGTCAAGTATCGAGTCATCGTCTTCACTGTTAAAGTCCAGTACGTAGTCAGGCAGCAAATCTTGCAATTTGTCTGCATCCCCAACCGAAGTGTTCAAAAGTTGAGCGATTCCCGTTGCCATTGTTGAAAAGTTAAGTAGTACTCGATGACGCGTAAGCCGTTAAAATGGCGCTGTGCGCATGCTCGAGCAGTGATCAGCCTCTGAATAACGGCGGCCTGGTCACGTGATAGCAACTGCGTTCGTTTGTTTACCACGGGGGCACAGTTTCCGACTATCATGATTGGTTGCATTCAAATGTCACATTAATTAAATTCCCTATGGCGGAAAGCAGAGATGACGCGCTCTCTGGGGATACCCGTATGTTGGGGAAATTCCAAGAACAGCGATGGTGTGCGGTCCTCCAAAATGGGTCAATTCACGACATTGTTCTTGTTCAGCGGCGCATGTTTAATTACCAGCTTCTAAATACTGCTTTTATTAAGCTATTTAAATAAACCTTTCACATATAATAGTTGGCCATATGTGAGTAAACATATTTTAGAAGCAAAAAATACAATAATACAAACATCGTAAATCTAAGCCCTCCATGCATTTTGGGCCGTAGCAGAAAACGATCTCTTGCGACATGCGACTGGTTTCATGCAGATGGGTCATGCCATTTGTTGCAATACTTCACCTCCAGACAAAGAAATGTGTCTCCAAGTTTCAAGATCAAGTTTCATATCCCAAATGATGGTTTAACACTGTGGCTAGAGAAACAGTCTTTCAGAATTAAAGGTGGAAATTAGTTCATAGGTCAGATAACATTCAAAAACCCAAACAAGTATGATTTCATCTTTTCCCATGTCAAAAATAATGTTTTTAATATCTAGGTTATGACACTAATCATGATTACTTCTCATTAATTTTCTGCTCATATTTTGCATTGTCAATACCTTACTAATTAAAATAAATATGCTGAAACATATATTACCAAACTGATTTCATCTTGTCCATTTGGTTAACGGGTATTACTGACCTGATTTAACGCATCGATAAAGATGAGTGTCGGCTTTGTCTTGTCATTAGTGAAGGCAGCACAAGTCAGCGATATGGCGTCATCAATACTTGTCGGCAAGTTGGCTTGCTAAAACAGAAGTGTGAAAAGATTTACAAGAACTTGATCATGACAAGGAAAAGAAAAAACAGTGGATTGGCAACAGTAAATGAAAACATTAAAGCGAAACAATAGTCATGGTTTTGGGGCTATGTACCTAAGAGATAATAAAAACTAACCATGTGCAACTAAAATCAAGAATATCTCATCAGTGGTTTACTCAGAATGTGTTCTATAAGTGGGAGATTCTGATCATTTCTCCAGTTGACTGAGGGCTGACATGTTAACCAGCATGACCGATAAGTGCATGTGCAGTTCTATGAAAATCAGGTAACCTAGACTACGTGCTACATATTAAGTGAGGCCTGAATACACAAAACCAATGCAGTCTCCAACAAACATACTATTTTCCGACTAGTTTTGTAAACAACGGCCAAAATATGTTATGTAAGTTGAGTTTAGACACAAACAGCATGGCCATATTTTATTGGAAAGTAAAGGAATAGGTGTATGCAAATATTTTCATTTGGCAAGCAAATTTAGCTAGACTTTGACACGTGACGTAGGGTTATCTAACAGTATGGCCCAGTCTGTGAAATAAAGATGCTGTGTGTTCAACACGGTTTTCTTAGTAAACCACTGGCGTGAAATTCTTAATTGCATTTACAAATACTTATGTTTTAGTAACTCTTGTAGGTGTATAGGCCCAAAACCAAGAATTTGTTTCACTTTAAATAGAGCCACTTGAAACTAAAGGCAAGGTTTTGGGTGTTATATTATGTAAATGTGGCTTATTTTACAATTCATTCCATGACATAGTTGTGCACTTGAACACCAGATTATCTTATCTGGACGACTGGAATGCACTGGTTCTAGTCATACAGATGAGTGATCTGGGGCAATTTAGAGTGAACAGGCTTCAAATGATAGCAATAAGATTTCAACCCGGCCCTCTTGACTTAAAGTCCAACACAAACATATTGGTGCCCTGCAAAACTAAAGTTTTTATTATTAATCATAAATACAACTTATTTTACATTCATTCTACAATAACTTTTACCCACACTGACAAATTCCATTTCAAGCAGCAGTCTCTTGAGCATAGAGAAGAGGTCTGTGGAGCAAGGGACTGCTCCCACAAAGTGGTAGAACACGCGCCAGTCTGTCCAGCCCCCACTGAAAACAGCACAACACACAACTATAGAGAAGAGGTCTGTGGAGCCAGGGACTGCTCCCACAAAGTGGTAGAACACGCACCAGTCTGTCCAGCCCCCATTGAAAACAGCATAACACACAACTACATGTAAATATGACTGGATATTCTGACAAGTCAACCTATTTGTCATGGATTAATTCTCAGGTCAATTACTTTATTTGGTGAAGTTACTTTAGAACACACAGCTCATGTGTTAGATCACAGATAGAAGTTAGTCTAAAATTAATGGGGGCCAGCCGGGCCCACACATTTCCAAAATCTAGAGGCCCACCAACAAAACTGGGGACCAAAAACAGGTTGCATGAAAAGAAACCATAATGTAAAATTATAGAATTGTGTGTACCTGTTCTGCAGCTTAACGTTTAAAACTTTTGTCACCACCAGCCATACACTTTAGACCATTCAAAAGTAGGCCTGTATATCCTTGACTGAAAAACTACTGCATTTAAAAGCTATTTTTGACCAACCATGTGGACATGAAAAAATGGAATGTAATTTCTCATTTTCGACTGACAATTACCTGGGTGTTCTGAAGCTTTCCGTTCCCGAGTCTCACAGACAGTTGGCACGTTGTGTTTTCAGATGTGTCAACAATATATTTTTATATTGTTTTCATGTTTTGGTTACATAAAGTAGACATGTTGGAAGTCTTTAAAAAAGATATTCCCATCACTAAGTCCGACACAATTTAATTTGGTATGTTGCTACACATTTAGGTGTTTTGTACTTCTGTCTCGTGAATCCAAACAAGACAGTTACCTTCAATGAGTGTTTAATGAATACCATTAATATGTAATCATAATTTGATGAGCAAGATAAATAGAGAGCATATTTCTGCTATCATAACTCCTAGAAGATTTGATTTTAACAATTATGTCATATTTGACAGGGACTGAGATGGTTATGGTAATGATTTTACCAACTGAACATTTAATAGAGGACCCTCTTTTGAATGCCACCAATAAAAGCAAAAAAATTGTGACCATTGAATTGCATCAGTAAATAAAAGGCATTGTGGGAGTGTAAATTCTACTGCCCAGCAACTGTTTCAGGTGAAGGTCACACACTGCTCCTTGACATTATTTTTAATACAGTTTCTGATGTTTCCTGCCTTTCCCGAGCAGAGTAGATGTAGGAGGCATTTAATGCAATCTCGATCATGTGTGTTTTTACAATAATGGCTGCCGGGTGAATCCGAAATGTAGTGTATCAGCTTTTTGTTGTATGACCATCTGTAGAAACAAATATGTTGTTGCAATAGAATGGTTTTGTTCCTATATAAGTCCCACAAAGCTCTAACACTGGGTGTTTGTTTCCTGGTCCTTCCAGTGCATTATCACGTGGTGGGTAGACACTTCAAATACCGGGGATTCGTGAGGCAGATAATTC
This sequence comes from Lamellibrachia luymesi, assembly GCA_009193005.1. NCBI lineage: Eukaryota > Metazoa > Annelida > Polychaeta > Sabellida > Siboglinidae > Lamellibrachia > Lamellibrachia luymesi. Next base: position 26,112 of record SDWI01001208.1, read on the forward strand.
ATGAGGCAGAAATCGTGCAATTAATTCTCCAGCTCAGAAGAAAATTTTTTCCAAAAATGTATCATTCTTTTAGGAAGATACCTTACTCAAAGTACCAATTCATGATTAAATATATGTCATTAATCTTCATAACTTTTGTAATTATGGTTGTTCTTGATGGACTCAAGAAGCAGATGGTTTTATTGATCACAACTGTTTTTTTATTTTAGTATAAACATCACTTACTTTATATTTTTGTCTTCACTCTATCTTCAAAGTATATATATAGAAGGTCATGTAGGACTTGATATTGTTAATCTATATCAACATTTTAAAACTTTTTTGCAGGCTTGCATTTTGGATTTGTGAGGCAGAAGAAAAAATTAGCCAAATGAAATATAATCAGAGAAACATGCAATTTTGGCTCCGACTCAAAGTTTTGGTACCATTAAAATCCATGAAACGTCACAGTGTGACCATAGTGACATTTGTATCGATATGTGTATGCAACCCTTAAAAGTAGATAAAGTTTGGAAAAATGAAAGACAAAACATTGCAAAAAAGGGCAAAATGGACCCTACGTTACATTACACAGACCACAATGTCTGTTACACGTATGAAAGTTATATATGGCTTGAAAGCACTCGGTCACAGAGAGACAGTCTCTAAACACCTTCTTTGATTAACAAGACCCTCAAAAGCTGTGTACCAACGGTTCATGAGATGTGATATGTTGATTTCACAAATGAAATCCATAATAATTATCCCTGATAATCCATGATAATTATTATATAATTGTTTGTTTTTATAAATCAAGTATAAACTGTACCTATTCTAGCTCCTTAACAAATTGTGGTCCATTAAACAGATTTGGGCGGTCAATATAATTAGACTGTTTTCTGTTTAATTTGAATGTTTCCGGGCGAATGTTATTTCATGTTGAATGGAAAGATCAATATTGATAAACAGAAAATGGTCAAATTAAAATAAAAAGTTATGGTCCATTAAACAGATTTGGGCGCTTAATATAATTAGACTTTTGAATGGATAGATGATCCGGTTTCTTGGTTATTAATATTAAGCATACTTATCTCTCAAGAAACTTAGCTTGCTGGAAGAACCACCTCCATTTCAATACACGTTGTCTCCATGACGTAATTCCAAAGAGCCTGACGTCAACAATCCTGAGAAAAGCAGAGAAGAAGTTGTTAAACATCAGAATTTCTCAGTGCCATTTTACGGTGAACAAATTACAAGATGAAAAAGAATTATTAGAAGCGAATTTATGTACGAAACTAACAGAAACGGAAATGGAGGAAGTGACAACGTTCATCGAGCATGCGCACAAAACCACTTTCAGGGAAACGCGGGAAAGACAACAACGAAAACATGATCAACTGTTATCCAAACAACAACACGGAGCGGACAGTCCACAACTAGATGACCCGGACAACATCACAGAGAGGTGGGTCATTAATCTAGTGAACAGACATTTAGACAGTGACGAAGTCAGTCTATTGAAGAAAGGGTTAAATTTCGAGGTTACCCCACAGAACCTTCCCATAGACGATCTGATAACGGCAACAGAACTAGCATGTAAGAACATCAAAGAGAAACACAGGGCCGATGTGTGGAGATGTGAAGTAGCTAAAGCCGTGATGAAACACAAAGCCAAGGAGAAGAGATCCAACATATCACTGGAAGAGAGGAAAGCACTTCAAACTTTACGTAGCGACAAGACGATGAAGATTCTACCAGCAGACAAGGGTAGAGCAACTGTGATTATGAAGGTCACAGATTACGACGCAAAGATTGCTGGACTATTAGTAGATGACACCACCTACAAGAAAGTGGAAAGGGACTCCACTAAAGTTTACAAAAGTAACCTAGCCAACACCATGAAAGATTGGAAAAGAACCAAGACGATCTCAGATGCCCTATACCACAGGATCTACCCTACATCAGAAGCAGTCCCAAAATTCTACGGATTGCCTAAGGTCCACAAGAACAATGTACCATTAAGGCCTATAGTATCAAGTATAGGCAGTATAAAAAATACAGGACGGCAAAGTTCCTAGCCAGCATCTTGAGCCCACTAGTTGGAAAAACAGAACATTTTGTGAAAAACAGCACACAGTTTGTAAAGAAGATCAAAGAGTTGGAAGTTCCACCAGGGAGGAAAATGGTGTCCTTTGATGTGACAGCCCTGTTCACGAGTATCCCGGTGACAGAGGCGGTATCCGTGATGAAGGACTGACTAAACCAGGATACAACACTGAAAGACAGATGTGAACTATCAGTAAACCAGATCATCACACTGTTATAAATCTGTCTGAACACCACATATTTCATTTATGATGGAGTGTTCTACAAACAGAAGAAGGGAGCAGCCATGGGTTCACCGGTTTCTCCAATAGTGGCAAACCTATACATGGAACATTTTGAAGAAAGAGCCATCAGAGAAGCACCTCATCCTCCAGACATCTGGTTGAGGTATGTAGATGACACATTCACAGTGTTACAAGAGATCGAAGTAGAACATGTGAAATGTTCTACTTCTGAATTCAATGGAATTCAATGGACGAGAACATTAAGTTCACGGTAGAACCAGAACAGGACAATACGTTAGCCTTTCTAGACACATGTATATGCCTGAAAGATGATGGATCAACCAAGGTCAAGATATATTGGAAAGCAACCCACATGGACCAATTTTTGAACTGGGATTCTAATCACCACTTAGAACACAAACGATCAGTGGTCAGGGCAAAGGGCAGAAAACCTGATAACAGAAGAGGAGGACAAGAACACAGAGGTGGACCACATCAAGAAAGTGCTGAAAGCAAACGGTTACAAAACTTGGATGTTTAACACCACACAACCAATGAGAAGGAAGGAGAACACCATAGTACAAGTATATATTTAAAAATGTACAAAACATTAAATATATTTTTATTTTATTAATAATGTAAAACATTTAAGAAATAATGTGTGTGAACGAGTACCTTGATATGTTGCCATGGATGGCCTTGTTGACCACATGACACATGACAGATGACTTTCCCATGCCCATGGCACCAAGCAGCAGTAGTGGGACGTCACTGGCTGGCAAGCACACATGCTGGTCAATCTGGACAGAGGACACCCTCAATGTGACACACAGTCTGGCATGTCAACAGTGAACTACTTCACTAAAACAAGTTTTAACAAGAGGATTTAACACATATTTTTATTCACGATAACACAGTCCTATACAGTCCTATACAGACAACCACACCTGCTTGAGTACATCATCGCGGCCAACCACGTCGTTACATCGACTCTTCATGAAGGCCTCGTGCTGCCCCTTGGTGTGCTGGTACGGATCCTGATGCTTCTCCTCCAAGGGATACTGCTTGGCAATCCTGCGCTTGAAGAAGTCAAAGACCTGCGGCACACCAAGCATAGGCAGCTCTGTCAAGTAGACTCGTTCACGGGGACAACACTACGCGTTATTTCTCTCCTGTAGTCAAGTAGACTCGTTCACGGGGACAACACTACGCGTTATTTCTCTCCTGTAGTCAAGTAGACTGGTTCACGGGGACAACACTACGCGTTATTTCTCACCTGTAGCCAAGTAGACTCATTCTCGGGGACAACACTAAGCGTTATTTCTCTCCTGTAGCCAAGTAGACTCACTCACGGGGACAACACTACGCGTTATTTCTCTCCTGTAGCCAAGTAGACTCACTCACGGGTACAACACTACGCGTTATTTCTCTCCTGTAGCCAAGTAGACTCACTCACGGGGACAACACTACGCGTTATTTCTCTCCTGTAGCCAATTAGACTCACTCACGGGGACAACACTACGCGTTATTTCTCTCCTGTAGCCAAGTAGACTCATTCACGGGGACAACACTAAGCGTTATTTCTCTCCTGTAGCCAAGTAGACTCATTCACGGGGACAACACTAAGCGTTATTTCTCTCCTGTAGCCAAGTAGACTCATTCACGGGGACAACACTAAGCGTTATTTCTCTCCTGTAGCCAAGTAGACTCATTCACAGGGACAACACCAAGTGTTATTTCTCTCCTGTTGCACTTCCATCTCAATTAATGAATCAATTGACCACAAATGATGTCACGAATGCACCAGTCCTGCCCTGCCCAGCTGCAGCCCCCCTCACCCCTCACCCCTCACCCCCCCCCAAATACACCAATGAACAGAGGTATAGTATTAAATGTTGAGATACTTGTAGTTTACAGTAACATGACAGCAGCTGTCTACTTATGCGACTAATGTATCCAGCTGATGCATTAGTGCGACCTGGGACTCTGTCTCTCTCCCCACAACACTCGACCAGCTCAGTAGTATGTGTCAGTGCTGCCTGCAGTGCAGGTGTTAGTGATGTGTCAAGTGTGGTATTGGGTAGTGTGCTTGTCACCTCTACTTTCAGCTTCCACCGCTGGCTAGCTTTGGAGAAACGACAAGTACCGAGTGGGTAAGTCTTGTCTGCCAGTACAACAGTCTCTCATATAACGAGGCTCTCATCATAACCTCCTTGAGGTAACTACTGGTCACCGTGAGATACCTGGCTAATTAGACGAGGGATCTCGGAGCAGCACAGTGCCCAGTAGGTACAGTGTGCATGACCCACCAGAGTGTGAACACACTCTGCCACTGTCATTAACCCATGACCCACCAGAGTGTGAACACACTCTGCCACTGTCATTAACCCATGTCCCAGCTATGGGCAAATAGCGGCCACAGCAGCAGTGGTTGTAATAGCTGCTGGCGGATGTTGCCTTCAAGGCGACAACAGCAGGAGTCTGTAGATCTAGTCAGCTGGACCATTCTCTAGTTAGATGGGACTGCGGGGCAAGTTCCAATGCTCCCAGTTGATGCTCTCTGGTTCACCACTGGACAAGATCGGTGGAACCCCAGAGGGTGTGAAAGTGCAAGTTCTGTCACACCTAAAACCTTACAGCAGGCTTGGTGGGAAAGCCCTGTGGTGATGGATTGAGGGTGGCGATGACTAGAGGCCTAGAGAGTGTCCCGGTGTGAAGGCCATGTGCTTCATTGACTGGAGTGACAATGGCACAAGGCAGCTATCAGGATGACCAGGCAGCCAAGGACAGCACTGCCTGCCTCTAGAGGATGTCCCTAGATAACCACTACACTTACCTGGCCAGCCCATCGCGGGTGGTTGGCTCTTACTCAAGTGGTACAAAACAATGAATGAAATGATATGCTACAAATTATTCTAGGATCATGGAACATCCGGACTATGACCAACTTACAAAGTCTAAACACAGCAGAACATAAAATAGCAATTATTATTGACAGAGGATGTGGAAGATACAACATCAATATAGCTGCACTACAGGAGACCAGGTTAGTAGATTATGACAGCCTGAAAGAGAAGAACTACACCTTCTTCTGGTCAGGAAAGGCATCTGATGACAGATGTGAAGCAGACATCAGCTTTGCCATTTACAATGAGATAGCAAGAGCCAATAAGCAGGGCAACTCCAATCTCTGATCTACTAATCACCCTTCAAACAGAGCCAATAAGCAGGCCAACCCCAACTCTGATCTACTACTCACCCTTCAAACAGAGCCAATAAGCAGGGCAATCCCAATCTCTGATCTACTAATCACCTTTCAAACAGAGCCAATAAGCAGGCCAATCCCAATCTCTGATCTACTAATCACCTTTCAAACAGAGCCAATAAGCAGGCCAACCCCAATCTTTGATCTACCAATCACCTTTCAAACAGAGCCAATAAGCAGGACAACCCCAATCTCTGATCTATTACTCACCCTTCAAACAGAGTCAATAAGCAGGCCAAACCCAATCTCTGATCTACTAATCACCCTTCAAACAGAGCCAATAAGCAGGACAACCCCAATCTCTGATCTATTACTCACCCTTCAAACAGAGCCAATAAGCTGGCCAACCCCAATCTCTGATCTATTACTCACCCTACAAACAGAGCCAATAAGCAGGCCAACCCCAATCTCTGATCTACTAATCACCTTTCAAACAGAGCCAATAAGCAGGCTAAACCCAATCTCTGATCTACTAATCACCCTTCAAACAGAGCCAATAAGCAGGTCAACCCCAATCTCTGATCTACTAATCACCCTTCAAAGAGAGCCAATAAGCAGGCCAACCCCAATCTCTGATCTACTAATCACCCTTCAAACAGCTAGGTGCAGACATGACTCATAATGATGAGGACAAAGAAGCCTTTTACCATCAACTAGTCGTACAGAACACCCACACCTGATAAAATGATGCTACTTTCTATGTGATTTCCATGTCAGAGTTGGATCGGACAACAACACTTGAACCTTGTCTCGTTTGGGAAAGAAAAATACAACTCAAATGACAAAAGATGCTGGAACTATGCAGTGAAAAGGAGCTTGCATCAACTACAGCTATTTCAACGCGCCAGCAAAGTGGTACTACTCTTGTTGGCTTCATCACAGATCAAAAACATATCATCATAACTAGGAGAAAGGACCTTGCAGACAACAAAATAATGAGATGAGAGGAACCTTTCTCATTAGAAGTGTTTGCAAACTCACTTGTTCACCAACTAAGAAGAAACAAGGACCAAAGCTGCAGAGAAAGTTGGATGTTGGCAAGTTGTGGGGAAACGAAATGCAGATCAAGCTAGCACGCAGTATCAACCAAGCAGTTGAGAACGTCTCACTTGAAGGTGATATCGACAACCAGTAGCATCAATTCAGCAAGCCAGTTTACCAAGCTTCCCTTGACACCCTAGGGAGGCCTACAAGGAAACATTTTGACTGGTTTGATGGTAACGACAGTGAGATCAAGAAAGTGTTGAATGACAGAAGATACATAAGCATGGCTGCTTTGACCTATAACACCACAGACACAACGACAATTCAAGGAAGCAAAAGCAGCAGTCCAAGTGAAAGTATGATCAATGAAGACTGAATGGTGGGACAGAAAGGTAGAAGAGCTACAGCAACACACACATTCCAACAAAATGAAAGCCTTCCACTCCGGACTCAAGGCGGTCTGTGGAACAACTCCTGCAAACATTACACCTATTGAAAGTGTGGACGGTTCTCAGATCTTCACAGACAACAATGACATAACCAACTGAAAGAGCACTTTGAAGACCTTCTAAACTGCTCATTCACAGTGACCAACAACCCACTGTATACCATGGAACAACTGCCAATTTGAGAAGAACTTAGCATCGAACATAGACTTGAAGAATTAACATGTGCCATCAAAGAGCTGAAAGGGAAAGTCTCCGGATGCAGCAGCATCCTATCTGAAATACTTAGCTGTGGAGGGGACACAAAAAGAACAAAGCTACTGTCATTACTTATAAACTGCTGGTGCTCAGATAAAGTTCCACGACAGTGTTTGAAAGGTGAAAATTTTAATTACAATCTATAAAAAAATGACAGCCGAGTGTGGTAACAATCGTGGAATCTCACTCTTATCCATAGATGGAGAAGTACTGGCAAAAATAACTTTAAAGTGTCTTCAGAAAATTGCAGAATTAGTACTTCCAGAAAGTCAATGTGATGAACCATTGACATGATCTTTACACAGCGTCAACTACAAGAAATGGCCATAGACCACCATCAGAGTCTGTATGTAGTCTTTGTGGATTTTTCAAAAGGCTTTTGACTCCACAGATAAACCAACACTCTGGAAAATACTCACTTTGTTTGGCTGTCTAGTGATGAGTTTCCATGATGACATGAATGCTACGGCCAGTGTTGGAGGCTTGGAGCAGAAGGAAGTGAAGCCTTTCATGTGAATCACGATGTGAAGCAAGGATGCGTTCTAGCACTCAAAACCATTGACTCCAACTGAAAGGCATTTTCTTAGGAACAAAAACTGACAGAGGCTTTTATAACCTAAGAAGATTCAAAGCAAACACCAAACTACATGCAAGCTGCGTAAAAGAGCTGCTGTATGTCGATGACACAGCCCTTGTAGCATCAAACTTGCCAGATATCTATGTTAGACAGTTTTAACCAAGCCTCCGTGTCATTTGACCTTTCAATCAACATCAAGAAGACAAACGTTTATATCAAGCACCTACTAAGTTCTAACTCACAAACTGATGTGTTACCGTGTTTTCTTCTAATTGGGATTCTGGGAAGCAAGTAAACACAGTACACAACTTTATTGACCTCAGTAACACCATCGCACACCAATTCATCAGACAGTGAACAGAAATCCAAGCTACTATGGCTGCGTGTGGTCATCTTGATTCCCGTGTCTGGTCGTAACATGGCATAGAGAACAGTACTAAATACAACCTACACAGAGCAGTTGGTTTTACAGCACTGTACTCTTTGGAAACCTGCATGCTGTACAGAAAGCAGATCTGCAGATTAACAAGCGTACAAACCAGACATCTACGTCAGATCCTTAACATCAACTGGCAAGAAAGCATCCATAACACCAAAGGTAAGAGTGAACATGCCCAATGTTGAAGCCTTGTTAGCAACTGCTCAATTCCACTGGGCTGGACATGTGATCCAGATGGGTGATGAAAGATTAGTGGGAGGACAACGCCTCCGATACAAAGACATCCTCACGTAGCATTTCAAAGCTGGTCTAGCCTCACACACCCGACAAACACCCCACAGCAATCCACTTGTCTTCATCAACCACGATGGACAGCTGATGACGATAGTGTTCTGAATGGTTACCTGCTCAAATAAAGCTGTGTTTGACACCAACACGAGTTATTAACATTAGTAATTTGGTTTGCACTGAAGTTATATTATTATTTCTTAATTAGCCAATTTGTAATAAATGTTACAGTTAGGCCTTTTTTTTGTATTAGTTGGTTTATGGATTTACTTTAATACAAAATAGATCGGTCGGTCGAAAGTAAATAAAAATAAAATAGTATTCCAAATATGTAGGACCCACTTTATTTAAAATAAATTATTGTCATGAAAACATGTTCGCTGTGGTGCCGTTTTGGGTGATATTAAGAGTTTTTTTAAGTTTCGCTGCAACCCTCAAACTCAAATTTACAGCACTTTGAAGTTGCTTCTAGGTTGGAGTTAGGCAAGTTGTTGTTCTATATTAAAAAAAAATCTGACGTAAATGTAAATAAAATCAAGTTGTTGACTAAACTAACACAAGCGTATTTCATAATGCAGTATCAGTAATTTTCTTCATAATTTGCTTCTCAGTTGAGTAGCGACACTTAGTGAATGAACAGTGAAATAGTGCCAGGAGAGCTATTTCCAGTTAAATGGCAGATTTAACAACATGAATGCCTATATTACATACAATCTGATTAATCATGGGATTTTACTTTTTGTGTAATTTTAATTATTTGTAGATATAAATTTGTTTGTTCATATAGTGCCACAAGTGATGTATATTGATTTCAGACCATTAAACAAACACAATATATAGCTTAGCAAAGTGTAATAGAAAACATAATTTATCTCAAAGTGCACAAATTAAATAAAGTAATGCGTTTTGTGGATAAACACATCATATTAACATAAGACTATTCACACTTTCACAAATTACCGGATGCAACGATCAAAGTGAAGTGTTTTGATGATTTCAACAAAAGTAGAAACATTTATTGAACCAACTCTGCATATATTACTTAAGTCACTGTACATAATTGATTCTGCCATTTTATATAATGTTACATTTCTAGTTTGTTTATATATAGTTTGGTGTTCTTTTAGTGATGAATAAGGACCAACTTTCTAGAGTAAAAATATCAACCAAAGGTGACATTACATGCAGCATCAGACACACTGATCTGCTGACTACAGGTAGCAACACAAATATGTACACTTGTGGACATCCAACAGTTACCAATTGTGTTGCATAATTTAATTATAAAGGTTTATGTATACTGAAACTGACCAAGTCAATATACCCAGTAATATGCCTGATATATTCTCCTCACTGTGCTACTGTGAAACGGGAGAGTCTGATATGTTCTCCTCACAGTGCTACTGTGAAACGGGAGAGTCTGATATGTTCTCCTCGCTGTGCTACTGTGAAATGGGAGAGTCTGATATGTTCTCCTCACAGTGCTACTGTGAAACGGGAGAGTCTGATATGTTCTCCTCACTGTGCTACTGTGAAACAGGAGAGTCTGATATGTTCTCCTCACAGTGCTACTGTGAAACGGGAGAGTCTGATATTGTTCTCCTCACAGTGTCACTGTAAAACGGGAGTCTCATATGTTCTCCTCACAGTGCCACTGTGAAACGGGAGAGTCTGATATGTTCTCCTCACAGTGTCACTGTGAAACGGGAGAGTCTCATATGTTCTCCTCACTGTGCTACTGTGTCGTACAATATATACACTTACCGTCTGAAAGAATGTGTCGTCGGTGTCAATGAACTTTGGTTTCTCACTGACTGGATCAATACAGTCGTACTCCATGTGATATGGCATGACTTGCTCGGACTGAAGACAAACAGAAAACACGGATCTCTGCACACACCACTCCAGTACTGGTGGACTTGCATTGGCTGCCTGTCAGGCAACACATCAGATTCAACGTACTGGTCTATATCTATCAGTCTACGTATGATTTAGCACCTGGCTACCTTTTTGAGATGCTAAATCAACGAACTTAAAATCGTCAGCTCCTGCAACTTCAGCAGATGAACTTTTCTAAATGACCACCTGCAGCTAGCTGTCCCACCAGTGTCCAAGTCTTAATGACCACCTGCGGCTAGCTGTCCCACCAGTGTCCAAGTCTTAATGACCACCTGCAGCTAGCTGTCCCACCAGTGTCCAAGTCTTAATGACCACCTGCAGCTAGCTGTCCCACCAGTGTCCAAGTCTTAATGACCACCTGCAGCTAGCTGTCCCACCAGTGTCCAAGTCTTAATGACCACCTGCAGCTAGCTGTCCCACCAGTGTCCAAGTCTTAATGACCACCTGCAGCTAGCTGTCCCACCAGTGTCCAAGTCTTAATGACCACCTGCAGCTAGCTGTCCCACCAGTGTCCAAGTCTTAATGACCACCTGCAGCTAGCTGTCCCACCAGTGTCCAAGTCTTAATGACCACCTGCAGCTAGCTGTCCCACCAGTGTCCAAGTCTTAATGACCACCTGCAGCTAGCTGTCCCACCAGTGTCCAAGTCTTAATGACCACCTGCAGCTAGCTGTCCCACCAGTGTCCAAGTCTTAATGACCACCTGCAGCTAGCTGTCCCACCAGTGTCCAAGTCTTAATGACCACCTGCAGCTAGCTGTCCCACCAGTGTCCAAGTCTTAATGACCACCTGCAGCTAGCTGTCCCACCAGTGTCCAAGTCTTAATGACCACCTGCAGCTAGCTGTCCCACCAGTGTCCAAGTCTTAATGACCACCTGCGGCTAGCTGTCCCACCAGTGTCCAAGTCTTAATGACCACCTGCGGCTAGCTGTCCCACCAGTGTCCAAGTCTTAATGACCACCTGCGGCTAGCTGTCCCACCAGTGTCCAAGTCTTAATGACCACCTGCGGCTAGCTGTCCCACCAGTGTCCAAGTCTTAATGACCACCTGCAGCTAGCTGTCCCACCAGTGTCCAAGTCTTAATGACCACCTGCAGCTAGCTGTCCCACCAGTGTCCAAGTCCATTAGCAGGATGAGGAACAACCAGCCCTGCTCTTAGGAACCAACAGACACTTTCCCTCCGTGATGCTTCTTCACTATTTAAAGAGAAATCTAGAACCACCAATGTATAAAATGATGCAAACTAACTGTTGTTATGGAGGACTTTTATGTTTTTAAGTGATGACTTTTTAAATTTACATGATGACTTCATAGCTTGTGAGCGCAGTGATTGGCTACTGAAGCTGGAGACTGGCGCATATAAGAACTTATTATTGCATTACGTATGCTACAAAGTAGTTTGTGACTATGTCTGACAGTTCCTTCATATCTCTGATAGTTTCGCATTTGGCTGAAATTGTGTAGGCATGCCCAGGGGCTCATTGGGATAGTTCGTACATAAAAACATTTCAAGATTCATTTTAAAGATTTCAAGTTGATTTTTATTTTTTGGGGCCTGAAGTTGTCATTGGCACTGACCTACCAAACCTTGACTGGGTGGTGCAGAATCACAAGTTCTTGCAGGGGCTGCCTTTTCTCCCGTGTAACACCGAGCACGAGTTATTATTATAAAACAGTTGAGCCGACCACAAATATATGGGAGTAACACTTAACTGTATACATCCATAAAACCAACGTCATATCTAAATAACACACTGCATCGACACCAAAAAATTATTTCAGTTCTTCACAGTTTGACAAAGTACACACTTGCAGTGTAATTCACATTCATCTAGGACAACTGGAATAACTATAGTTCTCTGAGAGGCAAACAGAATTGGGCCTATGACTAGGAAGGGAGTGAAAGACTCACAGGGAAGTGCTCCCGAATACGGTCTTTGAGAGCCTGTAGCTTGAGTGGTGCGAGTCCCTCGGTGTCAACGAAGTCCCGTCTGAACTTATCAGATAGTTCCTTCAGAAATGAGTCGTCTCGCAGCATGAACAGTGCTGCAAGGGATAGTGCAAGAAAACAATCATTGGCAGATGCAGATTTGTGTAATTATTCATTTCAGTGCTCATGCATGCATGCATGCACACACACACATGCATGCACATTTGTAATAATAGAAATAAACATGTTTTTCAACTATATTGGATAATTTAATTTTATATCAACCAAACCTAATCAATTACGGTTTGGGGCTGTTTTCCTGGCTATTCGCTGTTCTGTGATAGTCATACAGCTGTTGCAATAGTAAAACTATACCCGATAGTCACTCCTATAACTTTGGCCCTAATAGTATTGCAATAGTCATATAATACTGCAGAAGTAAAACTATGCCCGATAGTCACTCCTATAACTCTGGCCCTATTAGTAATAAAGAGCTGATGTTGGTCTTAAGATAAAGCTTAAGACATTGTCCTGTCATCAGATGTATCACATCGCAGTTGAATAAATTTTGTTGTGAAGGTAATTGACCTTTGACCCTGATATACCCAAAATGAGTAAACTCCGATTTTCATAAAAATTCTTTAGCAACCGTGGTCATTGCATTGATTTCAAGTTTCAAGCCAAAACATTATAATGGTCCAAAAATAAGTTCTTGAGATACAGTAATTTAATTTCAAACTGTTGTATCTCAAGAACTTACCATGGGACCATTCAAGTTTGTTTAAGACACTTGTTGATACAATGACCGGGCTACAGATGAAAAAGTCAAGGTAAGTGACCTTCGCAACAAAATATTATCAAATTGTGTTGTTGTGTGATGTACATCTGTAGACAGGAAAATGTTTTAGCTTTATTTTAAGACCAACATAATCACTTTAGCTCCATTAGTGCCAAAGATAGATGTATACATACGGTTTAAATTGTATCACAAAATTGTGTGAAAATTGCCAAATTTCGTTGTACGAAATTTGTTTATAAAATGACCTCACTAATGACAAAAATAGATCATATCAGGTCAAAGGTCAAGGACCTTCGCCAAAATTTTTTTTATACTGCCACGTGATGCATATACTTTGGATAAGACAATTAATGTCTTAGCTTTATTTTAGGACCAATATTTACCTTCACTAGGACCAAAGTTATGTCTACATACGTGTTAAAACTCCACCCTCAACTGATTTAGCCTATCACGAATCCAGTTCTATGTCCAAATATGTAGTGTGTGAATAGTTTTTAAATAATATCTGCAGTCAATTTAAAAAAAAAAACGTGCATATTTTTGTTCAATTCGTCGAAAGAATTGACTTTGGTCGTTAAATCTAATAAGGTTCAAAATGGTGGATATCCAAAACTGTAAACACTTTGCGGGGTCAAGGCCGATCATGGACGTGACTTTCATCCTTACACAACAAAGTTACAAGATTTCATCAACCATGAAATTCGTGAGTTTTCAGCATTTCCATTTTAACTTCAATTGATGTTTGTCCAAATAGTTTGTCAGGTGATTTCACAAAACAACTACATATAAAAGTTGCACAAATTAGCTAGCATATTTTAGTGGATACTAAATAGGTTTGATTTTTCGCAATATGAATTTGAAAAAGACGACCTAAAAAATTTAATTGAGGATGGACCTTTAAAGGGGAACTGAAGCAATTTTGTGTTATGCCGTATAATTAAATATATATTATCTAACTATGCATTAATGGTAACAGATACCTGCTAATTTATGAGATAAACTGAAAAACTGATTTTGTTCGAGACAAAAATCGACAAAATACATCACTGCGTATCGCCATCTTGTTGTCGAAACGAGTGGTTTGAGTCGCGTATATCTAATCAATGTAAATTTT